>JAQMRL010000045.1:600000-861396 GCA_035578175.1 Catonia carolina | reverse complement strand
TAGTAGAGGAAGAATGTCTGTACTGGGACAACCTTGACCTGTGACCCTGACCTTGACCTAAAAAAAAAAAAAAAAAAAAAAAAAAAAAAAAAAAAAAAAAAAAAAAAAAAAAATTAAAAAAAAAAATCCGCCCAATTTTTTTTCCCGCCAAATTTTCAAACTCAATTTTCTCCGCAACCGCTGGACCGATTTTGACGCGCGTGGTACCCACGTGACCGGGAGATCGAGATCTACAAGATAAGCCCTAATCCGTAGCCGTATCCCCGATGGAACCTGAGATCGCTTGTAACACGTGACCTGAGGGTCGGATCGACGAGGTTTAGGTGCGCGCAGGATCCGGACGACCCGTAGAACGCGTTACGTCCGGTTTCGACCGTTAGGTTCCTTCGGGATCCGAACAATCGGTAATTTTGGTAATTTTGTTTCGGAACACCCTATACTTTAATTTATTAGCATTGACGTCATTCGTTTTTATCTATGCACGTGATAGACTATTGATTCAGATGATGCAACTTGTTTATTACGAATTTAAATGTACAGTTAATTTTTTTAAATGCTGCAACGTATTATTTAAAATCACGAGTCGTCGGGTCAGCGATAAGTTGTTTGTTTCAATTTTTAAAACCAACAACGTCATACCGCATGTTATTATGTGTCAAACCGCAGATTCAGCTTTTCCAATGCATTAGCATAGGATAATTATTTGTATAAAAGGCCGTCGATTGTCCCATTGTACCATAATTCAACTACCACTGCTCTACACTGCTAGACACATCTTCTTCTCTTACCTGCTGCTACGCTGCTAGAACAGTTCTTCTTCTCCACCTACCTGCTGCTACGCTGCTAGAACAGTTCTTCTTCTCCACCTACCTGCTGCTAGACACAGTTCTTCTTCTCCTACCTGTTGACCTACCGTTAATTGAAGGTGAGTTTTATTATACTTTAAATATTTTTTAAATTTGAAAGACTCTAGCACCTTTATGAAATATACACTTTTAATCTTTAATAAAATTAAAACCTAAAATCTGTTTATGAAATTAATACGTAGAACCTGTTGGTACGGCAACATTACCAGTTTTAGCCGTTGTTGGTGCAGCAAGAACAACAACAACAACAACTACCGTAACTGTACACTGAATATGTAGTCTGATGTTTTAATCTGCAGCAGCAAGAACCGTTATTGACGTAAACGTAGAATTAATTACATGTGAACTCTATTGTTTTAATCTGCATCAACAACAACCGTTATTGATGTAAACGTAGAATTAAATAAATTTGAACCTAAAACCTTTTTGTAAATTAAGACTTTGACAATAGTCGTAAGTTGAACTTCGAACGTAGTAGTTTAAAAAATCGGTTTATATTTTCCTTTGACAGCATGATTTACGCTATAACAATATTCCTATGCGTTATAGCGTTACTGTTCATAGCGCTGTTTTACCTGCTATACAAAATCTACGACATGATAGTAGGCGAGTGTAGCGCCACATCGATCTCGAAAGAAAAACCTCTATGCTATTTCGTATAATACATGAGGTATTTACATACTAACTATTTTGTTTAAGAGACTGAAGGACTAACACCCGCTCAAAATAGACGGACTGTTAGAGTGTATCGGCCCGGATGGAGAGGGTTCATGTAGTTATCATGGTTTTTATCAGACTTGTGTTTATTTTTTGTTTTAGAAATGGAGGCGCTACTAAAAAAGATGAATGAAGATACCATGAGGGTGTCTGAATTAGTGTTGAACAAGGAATACCGGTTTACGAAGGTCGGCAGGGCGCAGACCATGTACGGAGAGCAAATAATTATATACATCGGCAATTCGAAGGTGTTCCTACCATCAAGATTTACAAAAACGCTGACCGATGAAGATATCGCTTTACTGAACTATACCGGGGGAGGGATAATAGTGTACAAGGGAAATAAAGACTTGGGTGATGGGAAAACAATGAATATAGTAGAATTTAAAAAATGAATAAGAACTCTCAAGAGTAAACCAAAGGCTGTATTATTTAATTAATAAATGTATATATAAAAATAACGTCTTTTCCATTCAAAATCCCTATTTAACCTAGATATAAGCAGTGCCGCTCTCAGTGCATCGCACGATGAGCTTGAGAAGTGGTATAGCGCGCGAGCTTCACAAGCAAGCCCGCAGGAACTATCCCACCAGAAACGTAGAGCTGAAGGGTATCGACGACTTGTATCAGGCCGATCTGGTAGAGATGATCCCATACGCCAGAGTCAATAAGGGCTACAGATACATAATGACAGTAATAAATTGTTTTTCTAAATTTGCTATTGCCGTACCGCTCAAGAGCAAGACGGCTGAAGAAGTCGCTAGCGCTCTCGGTCCCATACTGGAAAAACACAAGATGCGCCATTTTCATACCGACGAGGGTAAAGAGTGGTATAACGCGTCTGTAAGGTCTCTGCTGTCTAAGCACGGGATCAACCACTACTCCACTTACTCTCCGAAGAAGGCCTCGATAGTAGAGCGGTTCAACAGGACGCTGAAGGAGATGATGTGGAGAAAGTTTACAGAACGGGGCAATTACGTTTGGGTAGGTCTTTTAGACGACCTCCTGTCTCAGTACAATAACAGGTCTCACAGGACTATAGGTTTCAAACCTGTAGATGTAAATAAGAGGAACGAAGGTGAGGTGCTAAGAAATATATTGTCCAATACTCGTAAGAAACGCGCCCCCCAAACCGTCAAGTTTGAGCCGGGAGATAAGGTCAGGATCAGCAAGTACAAAAAGACTTTCGACAAGGGTTACATACCGAATTGGACCAATGAGGTGTTTACCGTAGATCGTATTTTGCACACCCGTCCCGTCACATACTCGCTCAAAGACGAAAAAGGACATGTGATCAAAGGTAGTTTTTACACACAGGAACTGAGTAAGACGAAATACGGTGACGTATTTCTCGTCGAGAAGGTATTGAAGAGAAAAGGTGACAGGTTGTTGGTCAGGTGGTTAGGGTATGACGAGAGTCACGATTCATGGATCGACAAGAAAGACCTTATATAAGAGCTGTAATGTAGGTTTATCGGTTACTAACGCAAAATGAGGTGTAGGGAGCAGAAAGAGAAACTCCCTGTCGTCAACTTAGATGTGCTTATCGAGTCGGGAGAAATAGGCGAAACGAGAAACAGACACGGTCGCCTCTTGCCGAATAGTATCAGATGTTTGGCCGTAGGTCCGTCGAATTGTGGCAAGACAAACGCAATAATCAACCTGCTGTTCGACCCCAACGGGCTGAGGTTCTGCAATGTGTACGTATTTTCAAAATCTCTGCACCAACCCAAGTATAGGTTTTTGGAGCGCGTGTTTCATGATATGGAGGGTGCAGACTATCACGAATTCAGCGACAATGCGCAAGTCCCGCCTCCGGAAGAGGTAGAGCCCAATTCCGTGATGATGTTTGACGATGTTGTATGCGAGAAACAACACAACGTGGTAAAATACTTTGCTATGGGGAGACATAACAACCTGGACGTATTTTACCTATGTCAGACATATAGTAAGGCGCCTAAACAGCTCGTTAGAGATAATGCAAATTTTTTACTCGTGTTCCGTCAGGACGAGCGCAACCTACGTCATATCTTTAACGATCACGTAGTCCCTGATATGACTTTTGAGGAGTTCAAGAATCTGTGCGGTGAGGCGTGGTCTCGAAACATGAACGGGTTTCTAGTAGTCGACAAAGAGAGAAAAACCCTCGGCGGCCGCTATAGATTTAATTACGACACGTTCATCACCGAACTACGGGCCGTTTAGACCGACATACAGCAGGAAAAAGCTGCGCAGCTAGCAGGAATAAGCAGGAAAAAGCTGCGCAGCTAGCAGGAATAAGCTGCGCAGCTAGCAGGAATAAGCAGGAAAAAGCTGCGCAGCTAGCAGGAATAAGCAGGAAAAAGCTGCGCAGCTAGCAGGAAAAAGCTGCGCAGCTAGCAGGAAAAAGCTGGAAAAAGCTGCGCAGCTAGCAGGAATAAGCAGGAAAAAGCTGCGCAGCTAGCAGGAATAAGCAGGAAAAAGCTGCGCAGCTAGCAGGAAAAAGCTGGAAAAAGCTGCGCAGCTAGCAGGAATAAGCAGGAAAAAGCTGCGCAGCTAGCAGGAATAAGCAGGAAAAAGCTGCGCAGCTAGCAGGAATAAGCAGGAAAAAGCTGCGCAGCTAGCAGGAAAAAGCTGCGCAGCTAGCAGGAAAAAGCTGAAAAAAGCTGCGCAGCTAGCAGGAATAAGCAGGAAAAAGCTGCGCAGCTAGCAGGAATAAGCAGGAAAAAGCTGCGCAGCTAGCAGGAAAAAGCTGGAAAAAGCTGCGCAGCTAGCAGGAATAAGCAGGAAAAAGCTGCGCAGCTAGCAGGAATAAGCAGGAAAAAGCTGCGCAGCTAGCAGGAAAAAGCTGGAAAAAGCTGCGCAGCTAACAGGAAAAAGCTGCGCAGCTAGCAGGAATATGCAGGAAAAAGCTGCGCAGCTAGCAGGAATAAGCAGGAAAAAGCTGCGCAGCTAGCAGGAATAAGCAGGAAAAAGCTGTGCAGCTAGCAGGAAAAAGCTGGAAAAAGCTGTACAGTCGCAGGTCGTGTATATATTGACGGTAGTGGAAAGGTACTGCGTTAATAGACGATGAGATGGCTTCGAGACAGGTCGACGAGAATCTAGTGCTGGAGATCGCAGAGTTACGCAGGAGGATAAGAGAGAAGCAACTAGTTCTGAAGCATGGCTTGACTGAGGAAGATCTCAGGATACAGAAGCAGCTCAAACCGCTAACCGACCCACTATCGAAGCTGTTGAACGAGAAGAAAGCCGAGACCGACCCTTCCTCAACGAGCGAACCGTTGAAGGGAGTAAAGCGTAGGGAGACATTGAAGCCTTTTAGGACGAAACCTGAAAAGCGGCCTTTTAGCCGGGTTAAAGCTCTTGACGATGATGATGATGATGATGATGATGATGATGATGACGAAGAAGACAGAGTCGCAGGTAAAAGTATCGACGACTCATGGAAGGATCTGATGACCGGACCCTACAGGTATTCCAATCTGAAGAGGAGTAGCGACGGGTTCGGACCTCGGCATACTAAGAAGAAGACCTCGGACGAACCGATGGATGCGGGAGACCCCCATAGGATGGATAAGATGGATACGAGCGTCAGCCTCCCAGTGGAGTTCACGGAGGACGATGCAACTGTCGGGAATTCCACTGAGATGAGGGACGCTTCCAGACCTCACGCCACCCCGGCGAGGACTTTACCTCGCGAGGAGGAGTTTAGCACGCCTACCACTATAGAGGAGATGCTTTCGACGCCTCTAGGTAAGGTTCGAGCTTCCGTATGGGTCAAGAACACGTTTCCCGGACGTCTGGCCCGTCAGTACATGCATGAGGCCATCACAGACTCCGACAACAATACGGATTCTACATACGGGGTACACTTCGAAGGCAGCGAATTGGTGATGGGTGATTCTACGGTACAACTCAAGCCTGACGACTCGATAATCGTCGGAGACGTATCGTACCCAGGCACGCACGGTCTGTACGAGCTGATATTCAAAAGGAAACCCGATCCGTTCATCTACTCGGAAGAAGACTTGGAGGAGTACAAAAACTTATTGGAAGCCACAAGCGCCCACAGAAGGAACAACTCGGCGCTAGGTCAAGTGAAGGCCAACACAGGGAAAAAGTACGTCTCAATCATAAGCCGGCTTTTCCCTCCGAAGCCGGACCGACCGAAGCGCGGTAAGGGTATACGAGCCGGGCCTATGATGGAGCTGAACGGAAACAGGAAGACCGAGTACGTATATTTCGACGATCCCAACGAGCTTTGCGACAGGCTTAGACTCCTCGTAGCTTCTAAAGACTCGGGCCATACGGGTCACGACAGCGAGATAAATTCAATAGTCGAGGAACTCAAAGAGCTGGGGCTTATAAGAGGAGATCTACGTCTGTAACCCTCATTCTCGCTATGGACACTGGAAGATCCGTACGTCGTTTTCTCACCCCTTACAGGGTTACCGCGGATGGAGATATGGACATGAGAGACCGGAGAATCTGTCGCGTAGGCGTAGCCCAGTCGTATACGGACGCGGTCAACGTCAACGAATGCATGAGGCTCATCCAAGCTTACGCTGAAGATTACGGTGTCCTCGAGGTCTTGGAGGAGGGCGGTGGCGAACCTTACTACGACCTTTACGGTCGCAGGATGGCGCAAGTAGGAGACCCGATCGATGAAGAAGACGCCGTAAACCTCAAGTACTTGAAAGAGTACCTTTCCTCCTACGCCGAAGAGATGAAAGTTTCAGATCCTGTCAAAGACGAGCGAGTCGACGAAATTTTGAAAATGCGCGATGAGATCCAAAAGCTGCGCAAAGAGTTTGAGGACGTATCGTCACGCCTGGAGGGAAAAAGCGCACCATAAATAAAGAAAAACGGGTCTTCGAGCTTCATTCCGGCCTTAAAATGGGGAGACGCAACACATTTCGCGACAGATCGCATTCAGGAGCCGGACTGGTAGGGAGCATCGCGAGCGGAGTCTTAGGAGCTGCAGAGAACCTTGTGGGGACAGCTTTGAACAGAGCGATAGACGTTTTACCCGTGGAACTCCACATACCAGGATATCAGTACTGCGGACCCGGCACGGACCTGCAGAAGAGATTGAGAAGAGGAGACCCAGGCATCAACCCTCTCGACGCAGCGTGCAAACAGCACGACATAGCCTACCACAACCGTAAAGACTCTGCGGGCAGGGCCGAAGCAGACCGCGTGTTAGCAGATAGAGCCTGGGAGAGGGTGAGAGCGTCCGACTCCAGCATAGCGGAGAAAGCGGCCGCCTGGGCGGTGACCAACATAATGAAAGCTAAAAGCAAGTTCGGTGGGAGGATCAAGCGAAGGCAGACCGGGAAGACCGCCCGTAGGAAGACCGCTCGTAGGAAGACCCTTCGTAAGACCTCTAGCAAGACTACCCGTCGCACCACCCGCAGGACTAACCGTAGCACTACCCGACGAGGTGAGGGACTGTATTTGAGACCGTACCCTACGCAGCACGCGGGATGCGGACTAAGGAAAAAAAAACTTCGTTGAAACTTCCTAACAAACCCCTGTCCGATAGTCAATTGATGGCGGCTGCCGACGCACTCGAAATCTCGAACTTTAGAGGGGTGTTTATGCGTGACACGCTCCCCCATAGACCCTACGAGAACGAATCAGCCATCGTCAACTTGGACAGCGCGAGGAACGAAGGGACCCACTGGGTATGTTACAGGAAGACCGGTGCAGTCGTAGAGTACTTTGACAGCTACGGTAACCTGAGGCCTCCCGTAGAGCTGGTAAGGTACCTCGAGAACGGAGAAGACGGACCGAACATCATAAGATATAATTACGACGCCAGGAGGCAGGACTTTGATTCAGTCGTCTGCGGACATCTATGCCTAGAGTTTCTATCGGGTAAGGATGTTGTGCCTAAGCGGTAAGAGCTCTACGATCGAGGTCGATTACTTTCCTCCCATAGACCTCGGAGAGGGCCAGTGGGAGATAGGCCTGGTAGATTTCATGAGCTACAACAACATACCCAACGTGCGGAAAGGGGTGAACAACCTGTTCTGCTTCGGCGACGGGATGAAGGTGGAGCTGCCCGAAGGCATGTACGAGATTGACGACATCCACTCAAAGATCAAATACGAGATGTTGGAGATGTACGGCGGAGTGAACTGCGGCAGCAGCAGAGACGCGGAGCAAGACGAAAACCGTACCGATGTTGAAGACGCAGGATCCCTCAAGTACCAAAAGCACTCGAAGGAGCGGAAAAAGGAACAGAAAGGAAAAAGGAAAGAGAGATCGAGTACCGACCCTCTCGCGGAGGTCTTTAAGAGATTGGATAATGCGGCGAAGGCGGCTGCGAAAAGGGCAGAGGAGGAAGCTAAAGCGAAAAGGAAGGAGGAGGAAGCGAAAGCGAAAGCCTTAAGCGATGCGAAGAAGGAGACGTCAAGGGGATCAAAGACGGAATGCCGTCCGCTCCCAAGACTTAACATGGTCGTAGACCCCACCACTCTAAAGTGCTCGATATTCTGCGGAGAAAAGGTAGACTTTTCCGTACCCGGAACCATCAGAGAGGTGTTGGGGTTCGATGCGGTGATCCTCGAACCTAATAAATGGTACACGTCCCAGCGCCCTGTCAACATTACGGCCGTGAACGCCATCCGGTTGACTTGCAACATCGTGCGGGGCTCGTACACTAACGGTTCCGAAGGGCATACCCTGCACGAGTTCTTCCCGCAGGTGGAACGGGGTTATAAGATAATCGAAGTTCCCAAGAACGTCATCTACCTACCCGTAAACACATCGAGGATAGGAAGACTGTCCGTCTCTGTGGTGGATCAGGACGGAAGACCGATAAGCTTTCAGAACGAAGTCATCAGCCTCAGGCTTCACCTTAAACGACGTACGCGATGGGGTTAGTCTACCTGGAAGAGGGTTATAAAAGAGCCGTACCGGACGGAGCGAAGAACATTCGTCCTGCGGAGCCCGACCCGCCACTTGGTGAAGTGAAAAAGAAGAGACTCTCTACATATAACGCTGCTTTTCTAAGATCGTTGGGTTTCATCGTGCTGCAGAAATGAGCTATATAATAGACGTGGGATCCTCTAACGCCGTAGCGGACGATGCCATCATAGGCATGGAGATGCATACTCACACTCCGTACGCGTCAGCGACTTTCAACAACAACGACGAGATAAGGATACCCGTGAACCAACAGGATGTGTACACCCTACCTTGCGACAGCCTGCTGTTTGTGGACGTGAAACTTTCGGCGTCCGACGGTACTTTGGATGCGGCCCTGGCTCTTTCTGACAACTGGCCCGCTTTCCTGTTTGAAGAGATAAGGCTGGAGATGAACGGTATCGAAGTGGACAGGGTGCGAAACGTCGGTGTAACGACGGCCTTGAAAAATATTCCGTCCTTCAGGTACGGCGAACAACACTCTATAGACGTGGAAGGGTGGAACAAGGACGCCGTAACGGCTATCGCCAACAGCACAACAGGTAGGCTTTCGGCTTACGTTCCGCTGAAGAGGATCATGGGATTCTGCGAGGATTACCGTCGCATAATAGTCAACGCTAAGCTGGAACTTATCATGCTAAGGTCGGCTACCGACGATCGCGCCGTAGCGGTACCCGCAGGCAAGGACTACAAGCTGACTCTTACCAAGGTGGAGTGGAAGATGCCTTACGTCAGGCTTTCCGATCAGCACAGACTCCCGTTGCTCAGGATGGTGGATCAGGACGCGCCCATATCGATGGCCTTCCGCAGATGGAACCTGTACGAATATCCTATCTTACCGCAGAGCACCGACGTGATCTGGACCGTCAAATCCTCCTCCCAGGCGGATAAGCCCCGTTACGTCATAGTAGGACTGCAAACGGACAAGAAGACCAAGACGGCGGTATCATCCCATTTCGACCACTGCGAGCTCCAGGACATCAAACTCTACCTCAATTCCGTGTACTACCCGTACGAAAACGCTAAGGGGGAATACTCGTTGTTTTACGAAAACTTTAAGCGGTTCCATAAGGTCTACTACGGAGGTCAGGTCAACCACCCCCTAATCGATTTTGCAAACTTCAAGACCAAAGTCCCCCTCTTCTTTATCGACTGCTCGAAGCAGAACGAGTCGCTGAACACTGGCGCCATAGACATCAGGATCGAGATAGAGTGTAAAAACAACATCCCTACCAATACGACGGCCTATTGCTTGATAATCACAGATTGCATCCTTCAGTACTCGCCTTTAACAGGGACCGTCAGGAGGGTAAATTAGCCATTGTGTGCTAGGTCTCGTCGCGCGCAACAACATGCCTTCCTTCATTGTAGATTTTCAGGTCATCAGACCTTCGGATTACGAGACGATCATCAAGGAGCTGGTAGTCCTCTCGGTAGAAGGTAGCGTGAAGCATCATTATCTGTTCAAACCTCCTTACGACTTTTACGGTGTACTCACACCGTCCAAGAAAACGCGCATCTGGGAAGGACAAGACAGAATCGGGATACGATGGAACAGTGGGTTCGTCGACTACACACAGCTCTACCACTTGCTGACGGGGGCCGTGTCTGGCGGGAAGATCTTCGTCAAAGGAAAGGAAAACAGGAAAACATTAGAGGGACTATTGATGTGCAACGATCTAAAGGTTTCAGACCTCGACGACTACGGCTGTCCCTCGATCGAACACCTCATGTATATGCACGGATCAGACATACAGTGTCCGTTTTCCCACTCGGACTGCTCCCTCAAGAGGGCCGAGGCTATGAGGGCGTGGTGGAAAGAAAGGAGCGTCGTCTTCGACACGGTAAACAAAGTAGGGGAGTGCATAAAAAAGGTGTTGGACTCGGGCTTCAACAACCCTGGGCCTGAAGCCCTCCGCTACTTACCCAAGGAATTTCTCTTGGACCATTACGGCAACTGTATATCCAACGTATACAACGACTTACCGTCATACCTCAAGAATGATAAAGAACTACTCTTGGAGATGCCCTGCGAAGAACACGTCCAACAGGAGAGCGAAGACGGCGAAGACGAATGGACCATTACCAAGAAGAGAAAACACTGCATGCAATGCAGTTTTAACTGTTGCGTCAGCCAGTAAAGCCGCGTCCTGTAACCTCGATTCGTTTTTTTCTCACATGTACGGCTGCTTGTAGAGTCTGAACTTTTGTAACATTAGTCTAGTACTTTGATTTCAGAATATATGTATTAACTCTATTCGAACTTGTTTTTATTCATCATCCTTCTCACCTTAGATAAATAAGTATTGCTAAAGCCAGAGGGCTTTGCAGATCGTGAAGCGAAAGCGCAGCACGGTGCGAGGATCTGTCGTGGACAGACCCTCTCAAGAATCGAGCATATATAAGTATTGCTAAAGCCAGAGGGCTTTGCCGATCGTGAAGCGAAAGCGCAGCACGATGCGAGGATCTGTCGGGGACAGACCCTCTCAGGAATCGAGCATCGATCCTGTCTCCATGTGTTTTAGGTACTATATGTGGTTTAGTGTTGGAGAAATGAAAAGACTAACTCATTGCGTAACATACAATTTATTAATATAAAAAATTGCGTAACATACAATTTATTAATATATAACATATTTATGATGATGATGATGATGATGGTGATGAAAACGAATACGTGTGTGACGACATACAATTGATTAATATATAAGATGTTTATGATGATGATGATGATGATGACGATAGCGATGATGAAAACGAATACGTGTGGATTATCATACATAGACATAGGGAACGAATTGCGGCCATCGATCGTGGATTGCATGATATATGGTTCGCGCATGTGCGCCTTCCTCTACATCAATCGCCATGTGAGATGGGAAATCTATAGGACCGACATCGGTTTCCTCAACCCTTACATAATTGCTATTTATGTAAATCGGTCTTACGCGGCAGTAGAAAAAGGTTCGCTCGACAAATCGAAAGAAATCTCCGACCTGTCTGAGGTCCTCTACTTCTTCGACACATATTCGAAACGAATATCCGAATTCGTCCCCTACGTTCCGGCACAACGGGCAGACTACCTCGACCTCAGAGTCTACGAGGCCATCCGTGGACACTTCCTCGTCCTCGGAGTCTACGAGATCGTCCATGGATGGTTCCTCGCCCTCTGAGTCTACGAGGTCGCCCACGGTCTCATGCGCCGTCAAGTCCATGTGGTTACCGATGGGCTCATATGTCACTGAGTCCATGTCGGCCTCTTCGACGGCGACCGTCCCGATCGACAAGACGTCGTCGCCTGCCTCCGAATCATCCTCAAACATCTCCGCTTCTACCTCCTCGATCGTAAACATCTTTGGCTCATTCCTCTCGATGTACATAGCCTATAACAAAAATAGACATGGTATCATACTACCGATTGCTAGGAAATGGGCGACCGGATCAGGTAAAGTATGAGATGTACGGTACGCACTGTGGCCACCTATCATGGACAGAATGGTAGATATGACTTATGGAAGTCAAAGCATCTGTACGTATATGGACGGCGCATGGGACCATAGTCTCTAGCGGATACAACATCTCGTAAGAGTACGAGGGGAACAGCACCCTCAGTTCCTGAAGAAACTGATGCGCGTCTTCGCCGATGTCATCAGGCTCGTCTAGATCGTCCAGATCGTCCTGAAGTTCGTAAAGATCTATTATAAAGGCCGTCCCCTCTTCATCGTTTAACTCCTCGCACTGCTCGCATACCTCCTCGCCCTGTTCATCTTCAATCTCCTCTTCAGTCTCTACATTTTCAAAAATGTCCGAGACCTCAGGCAGCGGCTTGGGGAGACACATTATATGTCTGAAATATAAAATAAGAATTTTTTAAAAACTACATGTGCAGACACATCCAATCGCGTAATGCGGCTCGACAGGTTCGAGTGAGGCGCAAACTCATTCGTCCTAGTTTTTCGAGATTAATAACAATATACCTATGTTCTTACAACTAGTAATACTGGTGCGGCGTAAACTCCAATACTGACGCTGTTCAACGTTTAGAGGTCGAATATAGTCGGCTAGTAGACATATGTGGAGGATTAACGGGGTGTACGGGAGGGATGGAACCTAACCTAAAACGTTACGGAGCTCAGGCGGGACGTTTCTGTGTCCGTACGCCAAGGTGCGGGCGATATCTACGGCGATGCGCTTGTCGTCGTAGTTGCACAGCGCAAGCTTGCTAGTCACAATGGTGTTTACTATATGCTTGAGGGAATGAAACATTTTCATGTCCCTGTACAACCACAACGAGGGATCTTCGAGGCACTTTTTATAGTCGTCAAAAGTGATGTCTTTCTTGACCACATTCTTTTTGACGCCTTTAGCCTTCTTCTGGATATCTCCCTCGCCAGTCCTGAAGGTGTAGAGTTTCGCTCTCAAACCTATGAACTCGGCGATCGGGACACCGTTGCACTCATCTTTGAACTTCCCGAGCACTTTTTTGTTGGTAGTGGAATGGCACGGATGTGTCGGGGGGTAGTCGGAGGTGTCGAAGAAGGTCTTGAATTCTAATTCCTGCATGTCGCGGTAAAAATCGGGGGTCTCGATGTCATAAAAGAAGCTGTCTGTATCCATGTACAGGAGGTCGATTTTCGACCCGTACCTCTTCTTCATGACATCGTAATGAAACGAATACATTAAGGTCTTACTGGAGTCCAGGACTGTAGCGCCTACGTAAATAGGTTTGTCTAAACGGACCGAGGTCTTGAACAGTTCGACAGCGCATAGCGACTCGTCGTATATGATCCGGTCCTTGAAAGAGGGTTTGGTGATCAGCTTCATCAACCTCTTTGAATTGCTAACCAGCTCCAGTTTCATACGTTTACGGACGTTCTCCATACACTTGCCGAAGACGGCATTGTTCAACAGTTTGAAGAAGTCCTTCTCGAAGGCGTTTCGGGCAGACTGTCTGTTGCAGGTATTCAAGTCTATGTAAGGCTTGAGCCATGCAGACTGTTGAAATTGGAGGACCCTGTGGACTTTGGTCACCTTTAGACCGTGTGCCATGGCCTGTTTAAGTAGGGTGTAATGACATACGTACTTGGTCTTGTTTTGCAGGGTGGTCAAAAGTTTGGAGGTCTTTGATCTGGGAGGGGTCGCGTTTTCGGCCATGAACGGGAGGTCGTTGTGGCAGTCTTGCGTCTCATCGTCCGCAGGATATTCCACATCTACCTCTAGGAAGAAGCCTAGCTGGGAGTCGTCGTGGATGGCACTTAAATTCGAAACTAGCCTGTTCTTTCTCTCTTCATCCTCGACCCAGTAAAAATTCTTGTAGGGGAGGTACCCACTCATCGCCCAACCATATAGGTTGTTCGCGTCCACATACATGAGGTAGTTGGAGGGCAGCTCGGGGTTGAAACCTTCCACATAAGGGTTGTTGGCCTTGGCATGTTTCTTGACGCATACAGAGATTCCTCCTCGGATTCCTCGCTCTAAGAACATGTACATATCATAATCGGTTATGAGTTCCAGTTCTACTCGCGTCTTGTAGAGCATGGCGTCGAAAGAAAAACCTGGAACAGTAAAGTAATGGGCGCAATCGAGCCCGTATTCCTTCCTGCACAGTGACCTAAAATTCTCAAAGACGTCGGCCAACAGGAGGACATCGCACTTGAGGTATAAGTCAGAGTACTCCCCCAGCGTGCGGATGTTAAAAGTGTCCCACACTTTCAGAGCATGACGATAGTCATCGTCTGAAATGTGCTCCCCGGTGAGGCTGCTATAGAATGCTTCCTGAGGCGGAAGTTCCGTCTCATCGAGTCTCTCCCAAGAGTCGGTGTACTCGTAAGGGTACACGCCTTTCCTCTTCACTAGGGACAGTTGCGTCCCGTTAAAGAAAGACTCTGTATGGGTGAAGCCTTCGGGAGGGAGGTTGCCTACCAGAGCGCTCAGGCTGCTGGCCATGAACCTAAAGGTGTCGACAAACCTCACGGCTAGCGTCTTGGTTATGTTTTTGGAGAAGGAAACGTACCTCTCCGTAGAATTAGGTATGACGGATATCCTCTTCTCGTCATAGCCGAGCTGTCTGACTATGAAATGAGAATCGTAATTGGAGGAGTTGTGGATAAAGACGGGCAAGAACTTCTGGTTCTGTCTCATCAGATTGCATTTCGAGCAGAGAGCTGTCCTATACTTTCCAGTAAGATGACAATGGTCCCTGACGGGTCTCACCTCAGGCCTGAACGTAACGTCACACATCTGGCATCTTATGGCGGCTTTGAACGAAAGCTCGTCCTGAGCCGTAAAGACCATAGGGACGTTACGGTCCGACGCTGCGGCTATCCGCTCGACTATTTCTTTGAGGGTGCGCATAAAGTGCTCGGTAGCGTTGAGGCCGCGGTAAATCATAGGGGTTTTAGGGACTAATTCTCTAATGTCTTCAGGCAGAGTCGGGTCGACCACAAAGTACATTCCATAGCTCATGGGAACGTGACGCTCCGTGGCTATAGTGAAAGAAGATGACGGTTTAGGGAGATAGCCCTCGGTAGGTTTCAGTATGCACTCAAAGTCTGCATACGCTACTATAGGGACTGGGAATATGTGATGGTAATTTTTGAATTTCATCACAGGAGGAGTACCGTCATCATTAGGTGTGGGTAGCGTGATCCTGCATGGAGGATTGTCCATACAGTACTCCCTGTGGGCGGTCATCGCCTCGTGACCCGTAGGGTGGACGTTGTAGAAGGTGAAACACCTCTTGCATATATCTATTTGACCGGTATTTTTTGTCAGCTGCGGTCTGATGAAACGGCTAAAATTTTCGATGAAGCAATAGTGATGCTTATCACCGGCAGCTATGAGTAGCAGGTCGAAATGATCGTCCTTTTCGACATCTGACACGAATAGAGGCTCTATTACCTCTTTTTCGGCTATCCCATATACGTTTACGGACACCCCGTTGGCCTTGACGAAGGCCTTCACTTGACCGAGGGAAGTGGGGAAATCTAGCATGCTGAAATCGTACTTGTCAAGCAGGGCGTTGTATCGTCTATCGATTCTTTCCCTGTGAGGACCTGTTACATGTTTACATAGGATAGCCCACTTGAAGCACCTTTCGTCTCGGTTCTGAACGTTGATAACCGCTTTGCGGTTCTTTACGAACGGTGGAAGAGGTAGGTAAGAGGAACCTCTGAGCGGCCTGTATCGATTGATCCTGAGAAGGATCCCATCTACAGATACTAAAGACCATCCGCTCCCCTTTCCCAAAAACTCCGCCTCCTCGTCTATAAGCTTTTGGATACTCCTGTCTAAAAGCGCTTCTATATTCGACCCGGGAAAGACGCAAGTGTTGGCGGTCTTAAAACCTATATCGTGCACCTCTCCCGTCGCCGCCTTATCATACGTACACTCCACTAAGATATTAAATTTGAACGATCTTATGGAGGTCGACATCTCCTTGAGCAGCGATTCCATCTCTTCCCTCAGGTGGATAAGGAGCACTGGTATGTCCTTAAGTTCCTCGTTTGTGTTCTTGTAGTAATACGTCCGGAGGTTACATCCGAACGCATTCTCCAAGACGCAAAAGGTGTCAGTCTCTTGAACTTGATCCAACCTGATTCGTTTGGCTTGACTTTCCATATTTCCTGCAAAACCATATGTTTTAGTGTAGCGGTAAACGTATGGTACTTCGAAATGAAAACAATTATAAACAGTTTAATACATTTATTCTGCTAATACGATATAAATTTAACAGTAATACACTAATTTTTTTGCTAAGATTCATCTGCACAGGGAACATTTAGCATTAGAACCTTTTGGATAGAATAAGTTAGATCAATATATAACAGCATCCCAGCAATTACGTCTTCTTCGACCTTCAACGAACTGAAAGAGCGTAACGTTACGCATAAGCATGCACCGGCCAGTTCGCTGTAGCAGATGTCGTTAATTTCATAGGCGCATACCGCCTCTAACAGGAGATCGTAAGACATATCTCTGACCTTCTTCAGGTCTCGGTCATCTACAGTAGGGAAAATCCTAGACAAAATCGGATGAATAAAGTCGTGAGGTAACACTATAGATACCCTCCACGACAGCTCCTTCAGCACTTCCATCTCCCATTGCAGGATGGACTCTATGCTACAGGAATCGGCGGTGGAAGCCGCCAACTCGTCAGAAGTAAAGCATCCATACGCCTCGTAAAATTTTGAACTTACCAGCATGCATGAGCATGCCAGTAATTGTAAATCATTCGGTTCAGTATCAGGCTTGCGGTTAAGGAACCGGTCGAAATATATCACTGCGGCTGCGGCCACCTTGTGGTACATTCGCCTGTACTGGCATAAATCTTTTATCCATCCTACTACTACGGTTCTCATATTCTTTCGGATCTTAGATCCATCACATAGATATGAGTAAACGGTAGGTGGAGGCTGGGATGAAAGCAGATTGTACAACACTACGTCACTTGCAAGGTTTGTATCTGCATATGCCACAGTCTCGGCTGCGGTTTCTAAACATAGAAGGTTTGCAGCCATGTTCTCTATGCCTACGATATTCTCTTAATAACTAACTACTTAATTTATTTCCGCTGCCGACAAAATACTTACGGAGAGGTATGTAGCCTGGTACTGTTGATGGAGCTGAAGAAGGAGATGTTGGCGTAGACGACGAGGTGCCGGGGTTGTTGGTGGAGTTAAAGAAGGCGATGATGACGGTATGAGATGATGGATGTTGCTGGGGTGTTGTTGGTGATGGTGGAGTTACTGTAAACTGACGGAGGAGGATGTTGTTGTTGATGATGGTGGAGTTACTGCGTTGATTTTGCCGGTATTGTCGGCGGCGGTGGTGATGGTGGTGATGATTATTGATTTAAACTGAAACATAACAAAAACAGAAACATGTAGAAGAGACTACCCAAGAGTTTATAAAATAAAACTCGTCGCATGCGGTTAAAACAAATATCCCATTATTTTTAGTATGTAATTGTATGTAAATGTATTATTATTCCAGTATAGTATTTATAATAAGACCAACCTTTACAATACGAGCTGGATGATCCCCAAATTGATATTGTTGTTGGTTGTTGATTGTTGCCGGTTGTTGGTGTTGTTGGTAACTGAAACATACCGAAAACAGAAACATGTAGTCGAGACTAACCAAGAAAATAAATATTTCTTTGAATTCGCTTTGAAACTCGTCGCATGCGGTTAAAACAAATATCCCTTTATTTTTAGTATGTAAATTATTATTCCAGTATAGTATTTATAATAAGACCAACCTTTACAATATGAGTTGGTGATCTCCAAATTGCTATTGTTGTTGGGTGTTGATTGTTACCGGTTGTTGGTTGTTGCCGGTTGTTGGAGTTGTTGGTGTTGTTGGTAACTAAAACATACCAAAAACAGAAACATGTAGTAGAGACGAACCAGGAAAATAAATATTTATTTGAATTCGCTTTGCTAAACTACCGATATGCGGCCAGAACAATTTAAATTAGGTATGGAAATTGTTATT
This sequence comes from Catonia carolina, assembly GCA_035578175.1. Classification (NCBI taxonomy): domain Eukaryota; kingdom Metazoa; phylum Arthropoda; class Insecta; order Hemiptera; family Achilidae; genus Catonia; species Catonia carolina. Next base: position 843,403 of record JAQMRL010000045.1, on the reverse strand, counting down.
CCGTACTTGTAATAGTAAACGATAAAACTGGTGTTGTTACAGTTGTTGTTGTTGTTGATGTATCAACAACGGTTACAACTGGTGATGTTGCAGTACCAACAATGTATTACCTATGTATGAGGTTCTACGTCTTAATTTCATAAACAGATTTTAGGTTTTAATTTTATTAAAGATTCAAAGTGTATATTTCATAAAAGTGCTAGAGTCTTTTTAATTTTTAAAAATATTTAAAGTAGAATAAAACTCACCTTCAATTAACAACAGGTAGAGAAGAAGAACTGTCTAGCAGCGTAGCAACAGCTAGGAGAAGAAGAACTGTATCTAGAAGAAGAACTGTTCTAGCGGTGTAGAGCAGTGGTTATGATACGGTGGGAAAATCGGTGACCTTTTATATACATAATTGTCCTATGCTACTGCATTGGAAACGCTGCGTATGCAGTTCGGTTCATAATAACATGCGGTATGACGTTGTTGGTTTTTAAAATTGAAACAAACAACTTATCGCTGACTCGACGACTAGTGTAGAAAAATTAACTGTACATTTAAATTTGCAGTAAACAAGTTGCATCATCTGAATCAATAGTCTTTCACGTGCAAAGATAAAAAACGAATGACGTCAATGATAAAAACTAAAGTAATTTTTTGGGGTCAAAGGTCAATTTTTTTTTTTTTTTTTTTTTTTTTTTTTTTTTTTTTTTTTTTTTTTTTTTTTTTTGGCAAAGTTCCAAACTCGATTTTCTCCGCAACCGCTGGGCCGATTTTGATGCGGGTGGCACCCACGTGACCAGCAGATCGAGATCTACATGATAAGCCCTAATCCGTAGCCGTATCCCCGATGGAACCTGAGATAGCTTGTAACACGTGACCTGGTTATCGGATCGATGAGGTTTAGGGCTTATCTTGTAGATCTCGATCTGCTGGTCACGTGGATACCACCCGCATCAAAATCGGACCAGCGGTTGCGGAGAAAATCGAGTTTGGAACTTTGCCAAAAAAAAAAAAAAAAAAAAAAAAAAAAAAAAAAAAAAAAAAAAAAAAATTATGGCGAGAATTTTTTTTTTTTTTTTTTTTTTTTTTTTTTTTTTTTTTTTTTTTTTTTTGGAAAATTTCAAACTCGATTTTCTCCTCAACCACTGGTCCGATTTTGATGTGGGCGGTATCCACGTGACCAGGAGCTCGAGATCTACAAGATAAGCCCTAATCCGTAGCCGTATCCCCGATGGAACCTGAGATAGCTTGTAACACGTGACCTGGTTATCAGATCGACAAGGTTTAGGGCTTATCTTATAGATCTCGATCTCCTGGTCACGTGGATACCACCCGCATCAAAATCGGTCCAGCGGTTGCGGAGAAAATCGGGTTTGAAAATTTGCCATTTTTTTATTTTTTTAAATTTTCAAACTTGATTTTCTCCGTAACCGCTGGACCGATTTTGATGCGGGTGGTACCCACGTGACCAGGAGATCAAGATCTACATGATAAGCCCTAATCCGTAGCCGTATCCCCGATGGAACCTGAGATAGCTTGTAACACGTGACCTGGTTATCTGATCGATGAGGTTTACGGCTTATCTTGTAGATCTCGATCTCCTGGTCACGTGGATACCACCCGCATCAAAATCGGACCAGCGGTTGAGGAGAAAATCGAGTTTGAAATTTTTCAAAAAAAAAAAAAAAAAAAAAAAAAAAAAAAAAAAAAAAAAAAAAAAAATGGCGAGAATTTTTTTTTTTTTTTTTTTTTTTTTTTTTTTTTTTAAATTTTCAAACTTGATTTTCTCCTCAACCGCTGGGCCGATTTTGACGCGGGCGGTACCCACGTGACCGGGAGATCGAGATCTACAAGATAGGCCCTAATTTGTAGCCGTATCCCCGATGGAACCTGAGATCGTTTGTAACACGTGACCTGGTTATCAGATCGATGAGATTTAGGGCTTATCTTGTAGATCTCGATCTCCTGGTCACGTGGGTACCGCCCACATCAAAATCGGACCAGCGGTTGCGGAGAAAATCGGGTTTGAAAATTTGCCATTTTTTTTTATTTTTTTAAATTTTCAAACCTGATTTTCTCCGCAACCGCTGGGCCGATTTTGACGCGGGCGGTACCCACGTGAACAGGAGATCGAGATCTACAAGATAAGCCCTAATCCGTAGCCGTATCCCCTATGGAACCTGAGATAGCTTGTAACACGTGACCTGGTTATCGGATCGACGAGTTTTAGGGCTTATCTTGTAGATCTCGATCTCCCGGTCACGTGGGTACCACGTGCGTCAAAATCGGTCCAGCGGTTGCGGAGAAAATTGAGTTTGAAAATTTGGCGGGAAAAAAATTTGGCGGGATTTTTTTTTTTTTTTTTTTTTTTTTTTTTTTTTTTTTTTTTTTTTTTTTTAATTTTTTTTTTAATTTTTTTTTTTTTTTTTTTTTTTTTTTTTTTTTTTTTTTTTTTTTTTTTTAGGTCAAGGTCAGGGTCACAGGTCAAGGTTGTCCCAGTACAGACATTCTTCCTCTACTTACTTGATCGGTGAAACTTTTTATAGCGTACAAGAATTTCTTTCTTGATAGTAGTGATACATAGTGTTCAGGTGTTACATCTGACGACATGTCCTATACTCCTCCTGGAGTCTCCAGGGCACAAAAACAAAAAAAAACAAAAAAAAAATGTATGGAGGTTGGGAAGGGGGTTGTACTGGCGGGCCCGGTACCCGGTGACGCGCTCACTACGTACAGTACGTGGAATCTAGCTTGGCTCATGGCGGCCGTCGCCATAATTGTGTGTCACTCAACATTGTACGAAAGCCAAAACATTTATTCAAACACGTAGGGTGACACATGTTTTCGGTTGTATGACTTCTCCGCCTCCCACCAAGTACGGTGTACACAAGGTGAGAAAACGTACGTATTTTAAGGTTTTAGGCCCTCGGACAAACTCCGCGGATAACCGAAACCCGCGGATGCTAAAACCGCGGATACCAAGAGATTACTGTATCAAAATTATCTTCATAATACGTGGCCGTTGAGACAACCGAAGACCAGCGAACAACAGAAGACGAAGGAGAGTCGCTTTCCAAAGAGCTCACCTGTATATGAAAAAAGCACTTTTATGACAAGCCAAGATCACATTTTAAAAAACTAAGGTCAAACCTGCGAGTAAATGCATCAAAATGACGAGGAAAGCTGATCTAAGATGCAGAAAAATTTTAAAGCAAGATCCTCGGCAAGAGGGATAGGTCTGAAGATAGTAAACGGGCAGTACAGATTATGTGGACGAGAAGAACTCTACATGAAAAACGATAGGTTGGAAACTATCAGAACACGAAGACTAAAATTCTTCATGCACCTGTATAGATCCTTTATGAGTTGGTGCAAAACTTTCGTCTCAGTTTAAGCACCAATAAAATTTTAAAATATATTTTTGTAAAAGAAGAACATGAAATTAAAATAAATTTCAAAATACTCTAACCGTTACAATCCTAAACATAAATTTCTTTAATATAAATAAAAAATACAGCCTTCGTAGCGTGCTTGCGTACAACGCGGAGGTCCCGGGTTCGATTCCCGGCTAGATTCTGGTAAGTATTACACGTCAAAACCCAACGTTAAAGTTTGATAACCCACCTAAGTCGCTGATAACCAAGCTTTTGATGCGACGCTAAATAACATTTTAAAAATTAAATAAAATTTTTTAAACATCATTTAGCTATTCTTTTTAATATGAATTACAATATTTATTAATTAAGCTTCTTGAACACACTTGGACAGAATAAAGAATGAGGAAAACATAAGTTTAGAATTAAGTATTAACAACTTGAATGAAAAGTTAAAGGATTATCGCTAAAGTTGGTGACAGCACATGGAAAGGATATCAGATCACAGGATACCTATTATCCGTTTCAAAATACAAAGAATCGAGTTTGAAAGCCAAACGTCAGAAAACGGCTATTCAGATATTGATGTACTTTACATCAAAATTTGTCTTGTTTAAATCTGCGTTGATTATACGAAATGCCAAATGGTTAAAAAATTTTAAAGTTGTGCTATTGCGGTTTGAACAAAAAAGGTGCCCGTTTTTTTAGCCGAATTTCCCGTAGGTTTTACACGACTTTGAAGTCGTGTAAAACCATAACGGGTGGTCCGATTCCAGCCAAATTTCAGAACAATGTATAATTGTTCTTTTTAAAGGGCTTTGCGAAATTCAAAATTCAAAATTTCATAAGCAGGTGCACTAGTATTCTCCAGAAGGGAAAAGGGATGTCGGTAGATCTAAGGAAAAGATGGAGATAGATGATAATATTGTGTGAGTTTGAACAGATTGCGGCCTAATCCTTGTTTGAAAAAAGAAAAAGAAGCTTCCTTGAATTTTTCTACACTAGACATGTGACCATGATCATCCTACACACATGACCATAATGATCTTAACACAAATTTAAGCTCATTACGTGGTCTAAAATGATCCTATACGGAAAAAATATAACCGTTGATAACTCAACAGATGTGTCTGAAAATGTAAAATCACATAAATTAATTAAATTTTAGAATTTATTACCAATTTAAAGAGTCGTCAATCTATAACAGTAAAAAACACCGGAATTGTTGGGTCACGATTAATATGATATAATGATGTCGTGAATATTTTGACCGAAAGAACGCGAATATAATTCGTCACGATCTATACTTTTAAAAATACCCTGGTTCCTCTTTCTCTTTTTATCTAATTTTGTATGTTTATTGTCTTTGTCTAACTAACAGAACACTCAAACTAATTTGGGATTGAATTTTTATCTTTCTCTAAAACCGATACAATATAATATGAACTTTACAAAATTTTATCACTTAAAATTATTTTGACATTCATTATTTTCAAAGTTCAAAAATTAATTACTTGTCCCAAAGAAAAATTTACCAGAATTTTACGAACCTATACAAAATAACTCTTTAGAGAAACGTGTACATTAATAACCAAACCAACCGTTTACATTAATAATATTCCGCTACCTCACACTACTCAAACACGCTACTTAGACTTGCACTTGGACATAAAACTTACATGGAACGCACTTGTTACACACACACACGCCACAAACTCAAAACACGCTTCTATCATCTGAAACGCTTACTCGATAGACGTTCTAAATTTTAAACATGTCACACAAATTAACAATCTGCAAGACAGTCTTAAGACCAATCTAGACATATAGAGTTCAACTTTGGGGATCTGCTAAACCTTCACACACGAAACGTATACAAGCGATTCAGAACAAGATTCTACGAACGATACGCAATGCCCCTTTTACATCACAAACTCAATGTTGCACAAAGACTTACAAATCCCATACGTAATGATATCGAAAACAACTGTGCAAGACGATGCATGACAAATTTGAATTACATGACAACCCTCTCATACAAAACGTGTACACTAGAGCGATACCGGGTACTCAGCGCAGACGTTTGAAGCGCCTTTCGCCAAGAGATCTTCTTGGGCGACCGTAGGACTGTGGTGATGACTGCACGCTCCTTCAAGTAAATCAAGTTTTGGAACATTAGCTTCACACTTAGAAATTGTTATATTAATTTAATAACAGATACTAATTTTCAATTAAAAGTATCAAAAAAAAAAGACAAACGTCTATGTTCTCACTAATCAACATTCGCCTATCAAAATTCTCAAACTTTCCGATTACCTAAAGATCTGAAATTCAGGAAATTTGTTCTATAGGGGGTTGAACAAAAAAACTACAAGATTCGTATTGAACTTAATGTTATATTACAATTGCTTATTTATTTCTTGACAATAAAGTAACTAATATGGAAAAAAGTGAAATCTTTAAAACTTTGAAGTGATTTGTCAGTAGTGGAAATAATAGAATCTTTTTTTATCCTAATAAATGGACTGTATTCTATCTGCTAGTTCCAGAGCTACAAAAAAATAGTTCTGTTTCTTATCACATGGCCACCCAATTATATAACTATAGCAATTTAAGAACAGGAGAGATAGAGGTGTAAATGACACTCATTAGAGATATCTTCTCTAAGAGTAATGAGTTTCATTATACAGCCAGACCCTGTGGTGAATGAAGTAAAGGTGTCATTTCCAGGATGGAAAGTAGATTCGGAGGACCTGGCATGCTGATAAGCATACTTTTCCACTCAGTGAGGAAAACACTGGTAAACCACCTCACTCCTTGTTTTACTTATTAAGGCCGCTAGAGGTTCAAAGCAGCCATTCGGCTGATCTATGCAACCAATGGATGGCAAAACTTCAAAAGATGAAGAGAGATTAAATCCAAAGATAGGCTCTGGAATAAAAAAGTCTGATAAAAAAGAAGGTTGGGAAAACATCTACAACTGTGGGATTAATATATTTGATTTACTGATGTTGGAACAGGCTAGATGGCACACGGGGTGAAGAAAAGAGAAAGAAGTGAAAAACTATAGAAAGTCAAGGAAATATTCATCAATGTTTTTCCTCTGGGATATTTCCAAAAAAAAAAAAACACAGAAGAATGCGCGCTAAATTTAAATTACTGTATCTATGAGGCAAGTCAAAAAGGACGAATCTGCATACCTTGAATTTTGAGTTACACTAGGCATTGTATTATAAATTAGTTGCTAATAAATTTTTATATTCGTAAAGTTTACCCAATTTTAAAGTTGAAACCTGAAATTTCTTGTTTAACTACCTTTACGGGCACGTAGCCAGGATTTTGTTTCGGGGTCTAAGTCTGGACATTTTTTGGGGGGGAAATGAGTCTGGAGAGCCCCCTAGCAAATTAGTCTAACATGAAATTTGAATTTCCCGTTCGGGGGGCTGAAGCCCCGTAGACTCCTGGCTATGTGTCTTTGTCTTTAAATTAAGATTCAAAATAAAGTTAAAATTTGAAGTTTTCCAATAATTCTTCTTGCACAGTTCTTTTCGTCCTTGTATCCTGTACTGTGCATGTACCATCTTAGAATCCATTATCTTTTGGAGGATATTTATCTCAAATTTCTCTACTTTTTTTGGAACAGCTTTCCTAGTCATTCTAAAACAGTCTTATACTTACACGCAGTTTTTATCACAGTATCGTATCTGATATTGGCTTGCCTTTCTCATAATATGTACTATCTTCGGATCCTTTACATTGCGGAGGATCTTCCGTTTTAATTTCTTTGTATTATACCAGCTTTTCCCAGTCACTGTACAGGTTATGTACAAAAAGTGAGTTCTTCGGACTGCAGTGGTCACCTTTTCTCTTCTCCTGTTGTTCGCTTCCTTTTTGCTAGTCGTCGATTGAATTATCTCTCCAAAATACGAGGTGTGGCTATTAAATAACGAGACTGACGTTGTAAAAAAATGTTATTTTTATTTGATACATAATTACTTATTGTCACCTTCAATATATACTCCTTCTCTATCCCTACAACGGTCCATGCGAATTTTCCATTGTTGGAAACAGTGCTGGAAGTCATCTTCCGTCAGCTCATTTAGGACACGTCCCGCTTTCTCTTTTACAGCTTCCATAGACTGAAATCTTATCCCTTTTAATGAAGATTTCACCTTAGGAAACAGGTAGAAGATAACAATGTGTGATGAAACGTAGTTTTTTTATTTATGATCCGGAAACGAAGCGCCAATCCATGCACTGGAAGAGCCGAATTTCACCGAGAGCCAAATAAGCTCGAATGAGCAAGCCAAAATTTAAAGCAACGATGATTGTTTTTTTTTTTTTTGATATCCATGGGATTGTGTACCTTAACTGGGTTCCTGAAGGTCAAACAATTAATCAATATTACTACCTTGAGGTACTTTCTAAACTACGTCTAAACTACGCTGCTGATTTTGAACGCCCTGGTTTCCGAGATTTTTATGATAAACAATTCGTATTTTCTTTCTTTGTAAGCCAATTTAATTGCTGATGACCAAAACGTTGAAGCGATTATGAATATATAAAATAAAAATAACGACAAAATGTGAAACCAATTAAATTAAACTTAAATATGTTTGTTTTCTTCGTTTTATTTAATAACACGTCATAATAGAGTAATGAATGGTTTGCTTAATTCATAAATTTAATTGCGTTTGTGCAATTACTGCATTTGGTTTATAATACAACAGGCAGTAAAGATTTGTTCAAAGACTGTTTTCTCTATTTTGGTCAGTCAAACAAATTGCTGGTACAGAGAGAAATAGTACAAGTACTAAAGGAATAAGACACAATTTAATCAGACTGTTCTTCGTTGGAAGTTCTGTAATGAATTTAATACTGCATAAACATACTACCCTTTGTACGAGTAATGTAGTCAATAAAATTTTCCTAATGGATAGAATGGTAATTATCATAAGATATTTTTTCTCAAATGTCAAAAAATTACGGAGAATAGAAAAACCGGAACATGCCCAGATCATTGAAGTACAGTGCTTGATCGGCAGATTACCTTTGTTTGCACTTAAGCTAAAGTAAATTTTTAAACAGTATGTTGAGAGCAAGCTGTTGCTAAAAACAGAATACTGTTTTTATGTAACATTTTCTCATCAAAAGATATTTTTAAAGATATCTCTGGAAATCCTAATTTAAGGGGAGACTGTACTTTGTATCCCGCCAATGTTTAATTTGCTATTTTTAGGTACATTTTTCATAGGATTGGTAAAAGATAGTGAAATTTAATTTTACTCACTAAAGGTGTCGGGTTTCTTCTCGAGCTACTGACATTTTTTCAATTTAATCTTCGGACCATACCATTTTTTCTAAAAATTACGAATAACATACGTAAAATGTTTACAAATTGTTTTCTACGTTTTTTGTGTTACTAATTTTTGGAGCACCTGAGGAAGTAATAAAAATGTCGGTATATGTGGATATACAAGATAATTAACTGGTACAAATTTCAGCCTGGTAGGTTTATTGGTTTCTGAGAAAAATGTAGGCCTACCTAGTATTAAAAATCTAAATTTACGGGAAAATGCAAGAAACAAGAAGGCACAAACCAAAAACGGCCGCATTGGCGAAGTTGGTAACGTGCTCGCCTCTCATCATGCGGTCCTCGGTTCGAATCCCACTCAGGCATGGCATATTTTCATATGTTACAAAAAATCATTTCATCCTCCATCGTACAAAAAGTTACACCCCAACGTCGTCGCTAATGACCGTTGTAGTTGATGCGACGTTAAATAAATGAATTAAAAAAAAAACAAAAACAAAACAAACCTATACACAAACAAGTAAATTTCCCATAAACAGTTGTTTAGAAATCTGAACCAACAGCTGAGAATACAAAAAACAATGATCCAGATATTTTAAAAACTAAAATTCTCTTTGTACTAAAACAAGCAATATAAAATTGTGAGAAATATTTGTTCTTGGTAACGTGATAATTTTTCTAAGCTTGATAGAAAGTTAATTTTTTCATAAAAAAATTATTTTTTGATGTAATTTAATGTTTTTCTGGTAGATCTAGGCCTAAACTATTGAAAAACATAAAAAACCATAAATCGAAATTTTGAGTTAAAAAAATCGTGCCATCTCCCCTTAAGACTATATTCACAATGTTTCAGATTAAATCTGCCGTCATGCACAGGTTTATCCATTCATCGTAATAATGGTAAATTTCATAATTACCACATAAGTTCGAAAACTGTTCGTTAACGAATAATTTCGCTTAGATTTCTATTCCCCCGGTAAAATATTAACAAAATGGAATCGTTGTGGTTATAAAATTATGAGTAAATTTGATAGGTTCTTGTAGAAGGTTATTAGGGCTGTATCTGGAAAATTGAATAAGGAAGTTGCAAGTAAGATACATAGTTTTCGATAAAACTACTAAAAACATATTTTGGAGTGAAAAACCTTTTAACTTTGGGATGAATAAACTTCGTTAAATGATCATTGTGTGCATATTTTTTTTTAAATTTTGTTTATAATACTGTACAATGGTGCACAATTTCCGTACATAATATTTAACGGGCGGTACACATTGTAGCCAGATTTTCCACGGCCGCAGGCGACCGACAAAAATGTATACTGTTCAGGTGAAAATTAAAATAATTAATTTTCCTGTCCAGATGTAATATAACTCCCACTGACCGTTGGGTGCAACGTCAGATTTAAAAATATTTTACATTACATTTTTTTCCCTGTAATGTATACAGAACATTTTTATTTACAAACACCAGATGTTTGTGTTCGTGTTGTTGTTTAGGTCAACAGCCGAAAGGCTGGTTTGAACCTCTAGAGGTTTTACTAAGTAAAAACGAGGAGTAAGGTGGTTTACCATTGCCTTCCTCACTGAGTTGAAAGAGTATGCTTATCAGCATGCCAGGCCCTCTGAAAAGCACTCACTTTCCACTCTGCAAATGACACCTTCACTTCATTCACCACAGGGTCTGGCTGCATAGTAAAATTCATTACTCTCAGAGGAGATAACTCTGACTAGTGTCTTTTACACCTCTACCTCTTCTGTTCTTAAATAGTTCAGTCATATAAGTGGCTGACTATGTGATAAGAAACAGAACTATTTTTTTAGCCCTGGACCAAACAGATAGAGTGCAATTAAAATAACACTCCACCTGCCTTTGTGTTCGTATAAGCTTAAAATTTTGCCCATAACAGGCAGGTGGAGTGTTAAATCTTTTGCACTCGATCTGCTAGTTCCACAGCTATAAAAAATAGTTCTGTTTCTCAACACTTGGTCAGCCAATTATATGACTGAAGCATTTAAGAACAGAAGAGGTAGAGGTGTAAAATACACTTGATGGTTAGTTAGGTCATCAGCCAAAAGACTGGTTTGATCCTCTAGAGGTTTTACTAAGCAAAACGAGGGTTTAAGTAATTTACCTTCCGCATTAAATGGAAAGGTATGCTTATCAGCATGTCAGGACCTCCAAAAACCACTTACTTTTCACCCCGCAAATGACTCATTCACTTCATTCATCACAGGGTCTGGCTGTATAATGAAATTCATTACTCTCAGAGAAGATAACTCTGACTAGTTTCTTTTACACCTGTACCTCTTCTGTTCTAAAATACTTTGGTCATTATAATTGGCTGACCATGTGATAAGAAAAAGAACTATTCTTTGTTGGCCAGGAACTAACAGAATTTAGTACTTATGGTACAATTTTTATCGACTGCTAAGCCGAGAACCTTGGGTTCAATTCCAAGGTAAGACTTGGAAGTTCAATTCTGCATAATTTATTAGGTACCATATTTGAATGTAGCCCCCACTAATAACCTTAATACCGAAGTGAAGTTTAATTTAAAAGAATTGATAACCTTAATACAAAATTTAATCTTAATTTAAAAGAATTATCCTTTACCTAAAAGTAATCTTAAATACCGTCAGCTATAGTATATTTACTTTCTCTTGCCTATATGAATATATACGAAGGAAAGTATTATTTCCCTGTCGATTTTTAAAATCGACTTTTCACCGGATATACATGTTTTCAGACCCTTTGAACCCAAAAAACACGTTTTTAGCGATTGGTTTGTGTTCATCTGTGTGCGTGTGTGAACAAAATATCTCAAGAACGGAACAGCGTACGAAGTTGAAGCTTGAAACTTAAATTAGGTATTACTAGAGGACCTGATACAAACATTATCATCGAAATCAGTCAACCAGAAGTAGTAGTTTATTCCATGTAATTTTTCACTTCTTTACGATTTTCTCAAAAACGGCTCCTACAATTTTTTTTTAAATCAAATCATATACTAGATTTTTATGCTCTACAAGATAGGGTAGGCGTCACTGAAATTCTTGGAGAGGGACTATCTCGTAGAAATTCTTTTTTTTAAGATTGCGGTCTTAATATGCAATTAAAGGCAAAGGTGTATATATAATCAAAGTTATAAAACATTTTAAAACCTACAAATTTAATTGCACTCATTTCTATTTGTTTAACGCTTAGTTTAACGGTAATTAGTGTTATTTTTTCATGAAAATCTGTAAAATAATGGATTTTTTTAGATTTCGGCCTTAGTATGCATTTTACGACAAAAGTTTATAATCAGATTTATAGGAAATTAAAAAATCTAAAACTTTTGTCTAGAGTATTTTTCTCTACAGAGCCTAGTTTAGCGTGAAAGAGTGATTTTCCGCATTTTGCATTGTTCACTCATGATTAAAGTAAGGTTATGTTTTTTGAGGTTAGTTTTTTGTTTATTTCAAATGTTTTATTACTAATATTAGGTTATATTGTTCATTATTTGTATTGCCAAAAAAGTGGTGTGAGTGTTTCACACCGGATTTTTATGACCAATCCAATAAGACGTATTTTATTATCTTTACTGTCAAGATTTATTTTTGATTTGTGTAGACACAAGAACAAACACTACGTAATACCAAATATCGATAGGTATATTCAATATGCAGAGGATGTGTGTAAGGGAAACGAATTGTTTACGAAGGTACACAACGTGGTCAGCGAATTTAAATATGTTGAGAGAGAGCATACCGTCAGATGGAACTGACATGTGCAATATAGGGGAAAATAAAGAAAAATTAGGGTGTTGTAAGAAATATGTATTTTGTTTCTTTTTAGTATACTACGGAATTCACAGAAAACAACTATGATATCAAATATGAAAACACATGTATAATTTAACTAACGAATATTCCATACATCTATAAATTAAAAATATTTATTAAAATATATAAAAAGAGAGTACTGAAATTTGAGTACCTCTTTGGGATAAATAGTAACACCTAATGTACCTACTAGAAAGTTTCAGTATGACAAAGAGAGTAAAGAAAAAGGAAATTTCATGTAACTATCTCAAAACAATGCCCATAACAGGCAGGTGGAGTGTTAAATTACTTTCATTGAATCGGCAAGTTCCAGGGTTACAAAAATATTTCTATTTCTTAACAAATGGTCAGCCAATTATATGGCTGAATCAATTAAGAACAGAAAAGGTAGAGGTGTAAAACACTTAAGGTCATCAGCTGAAAGGCTTGTTTGAACCACTAGAGGCTTTACTAAGTAAAATGAGGCGTGAGGTGGTTTACAATTGCCTTCCTCACTGAGTGGAAAGATATGCTTGTTAGTTTCCTGGCCCTCCGGGAAGCACGCACTTTCCACCCTAAAAATGACACCTTCACTTCATTCACCAAAGGGTCTGGCTGTATAATGGAATTTGTGTTGTTTAGGTCATCAGCCGAAAGGCTGGTTTGAACCTGTAGACATTTTACCATGTAAAACGAGGAGTGAGGTGGTTTACAATTGCCTTCCTCACTGAGTGGAAAAGTACGCTTATCAGCATGCCGGGCCCTCTGAAAAGCACATATTTTCCACTTTGCAAATGATACTTTGAGAATAATGAATTTCATCATTATACAGCCAAACCCTGTGGTGAATGTTCTGAAGATGTCATTTTCAGAGTGGAAAGTAGATTCTTTCAGATGGCCTGGCATGCTGGCATGATGGCCTGGCCTGGCATATCACTCAGTGAGGAAGGTGTGATAAACCTTCTCACTCGTCTTAATAAAGCCTCTAGAGGTTCAAACCAGCCGATTTTGGCTGATGATCTAAACAGCTACAACCTACAATAAAAATTTACTACCCTTTCACCTTTTAATTTTGTAATATTAACCTGTAAAAAATTAGAATACTGAATTTCTTTAATTGAAGGAACAGGTGTACCAACACTAACCACATGAAGTAAAAATATGATATAGCAAGTAATCGTACCAACGTAAATCATATGTGTATAATATAATGATGTTTTAAGCTTGTTTCCTTGTCTATCATAAAAAATATACAAATTATGTAGATATTTTTAATGACTATTTAAATATTTTATATATCTTTAAAACATGATGAACAGTAAATCCAAAGTGATAAAAAATAAATTAAATAAATAGTGTAAATCAACTGTATTTGAATTCGGCTTCATGTTCAAAAAGGTTAAATAAAATAGTGCAGTTAAATTTCAACCAATAAAATTATAATTAATAAATATAAATGCGCGAGTGAAGAAATAATGGAACATCGAAGGTTAATGGAGTTGTTGAATATATAAATCAACGAAACCATTTTTTAGTCGAGGATGGTCTCAGATCATCAAGAAGAGTACATGAAATAAGAACCTCCAAAAAGAGAACAATACCGACGATTAAAAGTAAACAGCATGGACAATCGTTGTGGTAAAACATCACAAATTTAACATCTGTTAAATTAATATTACTAAAAAAAAGAAAGGAATCAAATCATAAATATCTTATTTGTATCTTATTCTAAATTATATTTGATTTAATTTTGTTTTCTCAGCATAACCTTAAAATTCTGTTTTTTATTTAACTCAATTTTTGGCTATCTTTAATTTAGGGCAGTTAATTATTAGGAACCGTGGCACATTACATTTTCTCGCCCAACCCTGGGGCACCTTACCCTAACGTGTTTCATCCTCTTCGAGAAGGGACTGAAACTCAGTGTTCCTCCTCAGTTCAGTTTCTCTTCAAAAGTAAAGTAGATAATTAAATAATTCTACACTTAAACCTGGTACGGATAACAATCTCAACGGTTTTCAATAATCCGGTCCATAATCAATGTTTTTTTATGTTAAATATTCCGTTTTCTAGACATTTTCAAAGACAATAAACCCGGAAACATTATTTAAAAATAAAATTGATTATAAATGAATTGTTAAAAAAAACTATACTTTTCACTACTGTAAAGAAACATACACGTAATGTTTAGATATTTGTTGATGCACTTGAACTGTTGAAGTGAAGATGTTTTCTAATTATCTAAATGTAAGATGGAATGAATAGTTCATAAAACAATGAGTTGTTTCAAATGCTTCGCTTTATAATAGAACTTTAAAGCTGAGTACATCAGAGAACAACCATTTAAATTTTAACATTAAATTTGAAGCTAAATAAATAACAATTTCTACTTCGTTTTTATTTGGTACACCATGTACTTTAGTACTAAGTACCTTGTTTAATCATAATACATTTCAGTGATAGAACTAAATACATATTCTTAAAATCCTTACTTTACAATAGTAAATTTTACTTTTATAATAAGTATAATATTTATAAAGTAAATGTAAATTCATTAAAATAACAGATTTCGCTATCGTATTCATTTGTTTTTCAATTTACATTAATTGCCCTTTTTTAATTAAATATAAATAATGACTAATATGTATTTAATACGATACAGAATTTATTTATCGACATTGGTTTAATTACACAGTAAATTAAATTAATTAATAGTATATAATCTTAAATTATAATTTATAAATTTAATAGAAAAATATCACACTAATTTCACAATAGTACGGAAACCTTTTCCAATCTTATATTGTAACAATGATCCAATACCACAAATAAGTATACTTTATATATTTAGGTACTAGGAGATAAACATGGGACCACTACACAAGACAAAAAAAATTCACTGATATGGTTATGGGATACGAATATTTGACTTTTAGCTATATTTGGGTTAGCTCTATTTCCTCCACCGAGTATAATTTAAAAAGTTTTGTTAATGTACGAGTATTGTACCTTTTAGACATAATATATCTGGGTTGATTTGTAGAAATAAGGAAATATAATTTTAATATTTAACCCATCGGGTTGGTCTAGAGGTAAAGTCGTCGCCAAAATCAGCTGTTTAACAGCTGATTTTCGGAGACGAAGGTTTCTGGTTCAAATCCTAGTAAAGGTAGTTACTTTTATACGGATTTGAATACTAGACAGTGGTTGCCGGTGTACTTTGATGGTTGGGGTTCAATTAACCATACTCTCTCAGGAGTGGTCGACCTGGGTCTGTACAAGACTACACCTCATTTACACGTCACACACTTCATCCTCATCTCATTGGGTCATGGGGTTGCTTATTGTTCTGAATTGAACTCACATTAAGGAATTTAAAAAAAATATATATTAATATTTAATATTTTTAAGTATCACAGTTCGATCAAGATTGAACCTCCGCTCCAAGATTTTAATATACAAATCCCTTTTAAGACCAATCTGGACTTATGGGGTCCAGCTCTTTGGAATAGCGGCAGAGAATAATTTAAAGTCGGTCCAGGCCTTTCAATCAAAATTCTTAAGACATGCTTCTGGCGCTTCTTTTTATATAAGCAAGAAAACCCTCCACGACGATTTCAAAATTCCGACAGTAAATGAGCTAACCGCGTCCTTGTATAGTACATTTCATGAAAAACTAGATGACCATTCAAACCAACTAGCCCGTGATCTAGCTACAAGGAACTTCCCAACTGTGCGACGTTTAAAGTGAAAATGGAGTAGAGACCTCTTGGTCTGAATAACGGACAATACCCGAAGTTTTAAACGGAGAATGTACCACAGGGTACTTCTCTTAATGTGAAATTCCTTACCTCCATTTAAATATCAACGGAAGTTGTGCAGCACAATGTACAGTACCGTAATAAAAATTTAAGCCAAAAAAAATAAAAAAATAAAATAAAATATCACAATGCAATTATTTAGGTTGTCATATAGGATTTGATTAAGATTTGAATACAGGAAAGAATGTTAGAATATTCAAAGCAGTGTGCGGAAGTATTAGCAGAACCCTAGACAGGAAAACAAGAAAAGATAAAAGAAAAAATTTTTTCATGAGACGACGCGTCTCATGGCTGGTAGCAAATTTTTGTAAAGAAAATGAGTCGACCTGAGAAGTGACATTGAGTGTTCACTTAACTCGGAGTTATTCTTCCTCATAATAGGATCATACCCACTTAGTTTTCGTAAGAGAGCTAAGAGAAAAGCTACAACTTAGGAGGAATCAAATGATACAATTTTATTTCCAAATTCCGATTTTGATTTCTTGATATCCCGTCTAGACCACTTCCGGTTGAAACTGGAATTTCAAACCCAATCCAGGCTCACTAATTTTTAGTTTAGATTACAAATCCGAAAACCGTTTCTTTCTATCTCTTGTGGTTTCTGACATCTAGATGTGACAGACGTACATCGGAAAATGATAGATGACAATTAAAAATTTTCACCAATAAAATTTTACAACGTAATGGCTACCCAAGTCCTACTCTATTGAAGTGACTCATGGATTAGTACAAAACCACAAGAGAATAGAGTACAGGTGGCAGAGATGCGATTCTTGCGGAGGACGAAGGGTTAAAATCGTAGGAACCAACTGAGAAATCAAGATATAAGAACGGATCTGGATTTTTATAACTTTAATGGAAAGATTGCATATCGAAAGCGATATAGGGACCATATAGATAAAATACCTCAGAAAAGGATCCCTCTTAACGTTTTGAAATACAGGCCGGTGGAGAGGAGAGATATTGGAAGGCCACGCGAGAGATGGCAATAATTCAATAGAGCTGTTGTGAATTGTAAATTGCGACAAGCGAGAACCTAATCCTTGATTGTGAGAAGATATTAATACTGTGACACTTATCTCAAAGGTCCATTTCGGGATCTGGGTAAATTAAATAATTACAAGTAGTAGTTTAAAAATTACAAGTTTGTTACAACTAAGAATTACAATTAAATAATTGTCTACAATCTACAAGTATATTACAATGAAACTACTTAATAAATAGCAAACTAATTAAACTATAATTAACTAATACAATAAATAACTTAACTAATTTACTTAATACTACTTATAGAAATGAGACGGAATAAATAAAAGTTAAACAATAGCCAGTTATTCGCAGTATCGTTGACCTATTCAAACGTACTGGACTACCTGTATGCACTATCGAATACGCTCACTCAATCACAGACAAATTTAAACTAACGTCGGACCATAAACAACCCGACACTTTTATAGGTGGGCTAATAGAGAGTTCGAGAAAAGACAGAGATTTTTGATATAATAATAAAATATAAAATCCTTCCGACGGCTTCTGGATAAATCTTAACAACTGTAAACAAATTAGGATGAACGAATAGAAGGTGTTATAAAAAAATAATTATCTAAATAGGTACCATACCGAGTGACAACAAAAGCCAGGCCTATATTTATTATAAAAGAACATAAATTACGCATAATATTCCTAAACTATTTCTCGGAAAACACTATTTATTACTCTAATTATTCACAACATTTCCAATCTCTCGGTCTTCCTCGAAAATTTTCAAACCTACATTCCCTTTAGATATTGTCACAATACTTTCATAACTCTTAACAGGAATAAAATCCAGGACTTTTGTTTTGTAACTCAACTATCGCTGTAAAGAAATTCATCTCAGAGACACCGATATTTTTTTTTCAAACTGTGAAAATTATTCAAAATTAAACTTTTCAGATAGTAAAATGTTTTTTAACGGGTTTTATAATTACAATGGATTTTATTTTCACAGTTTTTCTATTATCTAACTTTTCAAATAACAGTACCATAATAAGAAATTTATTTTATGTATTTTTTAACTTTAGTTAACAATTACATTGGATTTTAACATGGAAGTTAGGAATATTAAATTAATAAAAAATAAATACAAGGAATAATACAGAAGTATTGAAATGACGATGTAATATTATTGAAAACGAAAATACACAGAGGACTTAGTAATGAAAATACTAGTTCACTAGTTTGATTATTCGACTACTAACTCAGGATAAAGTTGATTGTGTATTTTTCTCTTATACTTTTTTCATTTTTCAATAATTTTCCATTATAAAAATTATTTCTTTACAGACGTCATACTTTATAGTTATTCTCTCTGAATTTTATATAAATTGTAACAATGAAAAGTACTTCAATAGTTGATTATAGGTGGTTTATTATTATTTTTTAAACTAGTTACATGTAAACTCAATTTTCTTCAACAAAACTAATTATTTTAACGGATATAATTTAAATTTAATTTTAACTATTTTATTAATTTTACAATGCATATGTGTTTTTTAATAAGAGGATTTAATTTTAAACCTGTCAGAAATATTTCATATCCAATCGAATAACAAATGAGTACTCTATGAATTACATTATGTAATAGACTTGTTCATGTTGTGAAGTTTACTCCAGGTTCTTTCGGGGTCTGATTGTTTATAAAAACAAAACTTCATTTTTAATTTATAATAACTGTATTATTAAGTATAAAAAATTGTTGTTTAAGTCAACAGCCGATAGGCTGGTTTGAACCTCTAGAGATTTTATTAAATAAAACGAGGATGAGGTGGTTTACGATTGCCTTCCTCACTGAGTACAAAAGTAACCTAAGCTTATCAACATGCCTGGTCCTCCGAAAAGCATCTACTCTGCACCCTGCAAATGACACCTTCACTTCATTCACCACAGGATCTGGCTGTATAATGAAATTCATTATTTTCAGAGGAGATAACTGTGACTAGTGTATTTTACACCTCTGCCTCTTCTATTCTTAAATAGTTCAGTCATATAATTGGCTGACCATGTGATAAGAAACAGAACTACTTTTTGTAGCACTGGAACAAGCAGATCGAGTGCAAATAATTTAATACTCCACCTGTCTGTTATGGGTGATATAATATAATTATAACAGTTATAACTACTAGTAAATTATAAAAAAAAACATAAATTAATAACATACTAAATAGATTATAAAATCTTTTAAAATTTTTAATCTTAAATTAAACTTAACTAAAAATAAATACTACTACTTACAATCAAAAAGTTAATCAATTAATTCTCACTTACTGACTGAATTTGATGACAGAACTTGTCTGACAGCTCGAGTCGGCTGCATGAACGGTGGGCATTGTCAATTTACCTACATTAGACTTCTAAAAGATTAAACTAAAAAAAATAAATAAATAAAACCCTGTTAAACAATCCTAGTTTCCTAGACTACACAGAATTTTTAAGGGATGAAGTGATTTCGTTATTTCATTCACAACGCAGGCAACTCGAAATTATAAGATAAGCTCTAACAATAATACACCCACCGGGTTGGTCTAGAGGTAAAGTCGTCGCCAAAATCAGCTGTTTAACAGCTGATTTTGGACGAAGGTTCCTGGTTCAAATCCTAGTAAAGGTAGTTACTTTTATACGGATTTGAATACTAGACAGAGGTTGCCGGTGTACTTTGATGGTTGGGGTTTAATTAACCATACTCTCTCAGGAATGGTCGACCTGGGTCTGCACAAGACTACACCTCATTTACACGTCACACACTTCATCCTCATCTCATTGGGTCATGGGGTTTCTTATTGTTCTGAATTGAACAGATTGCAACGTACACGTCACTAGGAATTAAAAAAAACAATATTGCACTATTTCCTTGTCACTAATGAATCTGCTCAATACGCAATGCATCTGTTCTAAAACAGTCGGCACAATAACTTAAATTCCCTACAAAACTGTTGTACGTACAGACTGCCTGTCACACAAAAAAACAGCCGGGCTATTTTTATACACAAACCTTACTAGAAGAACAACGAATGTACCAAATAAATAAATACACAAAAAATTGCTATAATTATAATTAATAACAAAAAAAGGAAAACACTAGACCATACAGGAACCTTTCTTTGAATACTAAATATAATACAATTGAATGAAGTGTAAGGCGCCCGGAAGGTAATAAACCACACTTGTCAAAACACAATTGTCTGTCTATTTGACAATGAAATACATTATTCTCATCAAATAACTGTGGTAATTTTGTTTCAATTCATTGAGACCCTTTTGTTCATTAATATAGGTGACTATTTTTCTACTATTGAATTATGCCTCCTCAAAATTTCTTTACGTTTCCCTGTTTCTTGGTTCGTATGTTCAGTTCAATCCCACAACTCTTTATATGTCATCTCCTGATCCCATCAGTGGTCTTCCGCAGCCCTTTTTCCTGTCCATGGTCTCCATTTTTTAATAATGCTCCGATCTTTATCAACTACTCGGAAATTTAGGCAACAATGGTATGATATAACAACGAATGTAAGATGATCAAACGCCCAGACAGATCTTTATATACAAGCCAGGTGTTGAAATATATACAAGATATACAAGGTATTGGAAGACCTCGGAAGAGATGTGCATCTCAACTTCTTTAAGAAATGTTAGATTACTAAGTTTGAAGTTGTAACTTACCAGGAGGCCTTATCCGTTCTTTTTTACGATGATGATGATGATCATCATCATCATTTCATCATCCGTTCAAGTTTCTTTTATCCGATTTCCATTTGTTGAGCAATTTTTTATACAATATCTTACGTTTTTATGTTCAAAAGGATTTGAATTTCGTGAGACGTTTCTGCCAGATCAGTAGCTATTGACATTATTGTTATATCGGGATAATTTAACAAAAGAAAATAGAAACAACTTAGTTTCTTCGTCTGGGAATTGTCAACCAAAGAAGACAATTCACATTTTACATATATTTTAAAATGTAGGTAACTTATAGTTTTAATAAAACATTTTCAAACAATATTTAAAGTGCTTATTTGCAATGCAAACTGTCACTTACCAAACAGACTTTCAAAATAACAATTTATTGGAGCGTTAATAAACTAATATTTGCTGCTTAGATCTATATTAAAAAATTGACAGATCTAAAAGATAACGTATATAGTTTGACAAGAAAATTCGTTGCACGATTGGCATTTTTTAGTGTAAACTAAATCCTCAATACTTTGATATCACAAACTTTTCAAAACTTTTACGATGACTTGCAAGAAAGTGTTAAGTTAGAAGTAGAGAAATGAAATAAAAAAATTCTAACGAGAATACAAAGTACTGTACTTTAACTACAACGTTTATCTTTAAGCAAAATATTTTCTAACATGCACGCTAAAAATTTGGTTAAGGAATAAAAATGAGAAATTTTAAAAACGTTTTAATACATCAGCGATTAATGTTTTGTATTTTAGGAACATTGTAATTTAATATAGGCCTAATAAAAAAGTGTTTCTTACCTTGTATCGGAACAGAATGTTATTGGATTATTAGTGACTAAGATTTATGCAATTGAACCTCTTTTTGGCCGCATCTGTAGCGTAGTGGTTGACGCCCTCGCATACCAGGTGTCCCGGGTTCGATTTCTGGCCAGGATCTGGAAATTTTCACAAGTCAATTTAATTTGACGCACTGTTCTCGATGCATTACCCACCGTAGTCACTAACAATAACCAACCACTTGATGCAAATTTAATATTTTTTTTAAATTACTTTTTTTAAAAAATCGAATGAAAATAAGCCGGCCACATTAGCGTAGTTGGTAACGTGCTCGCCTCTCATCCTGCGGTCTTGGGTTCAAATCCTATTCAGGCACGGCATATTCATTTCATACGTTACAAAAAATCATTTCATCCTTCACAGTCTGCATTAGCAGTAACTGCAGAAGAGTCGGACGTAAAACCAAAAAAATAAGATTGAAAATAATATTTTTTATACGAATTATTTTAATTTATTTATTATCTGAAATATTGTTCCATAAAGTTAATACAATAGTATTTTCGTGGATTTCATGACCGGATCAGAAGTTATCGCCAAGTTAGTCAATATAAAAAAGAAGGAGCTAAAATAAGAGTGAATAAACAATAAAACAACCCGAATTTTCATAAAAAAAATTTGCTGAAAGTATAGTTTTCAAAAGTGGGCACACAGATGCACTCTTTTAAAATAACACGAATCAGCTATTTGAGAGCTGAAGTACGGAGAGGAAGGTTCTGTAGTTAAAATCCTAGAAAAGGTAGCCACTTTTGAAACATTGATGGTATTGTGACAATATCGAAAAAGGAATGTGGTCTAGAGGTTTCTAGATAGGTTTCTATTCATAGAATGTTAAAGAGTAGATAATAGAGTGAAAAAGTAACAATAGGGTTAGTTATAAAAGGTTACCTATTTAAAAAGGAGTGTGTAATAAGGTAGGGTCTTTGTTGTACAACTATTTGTGAAAGAGTCAGTTGGTTACCTGTAACACCTTTTATTCAATTATGGCTTGTTTACATTAGTTATGATTTTTCCAGAAGCAATGAAATAGATTATTGATCGAATCTCTGTATCTTTCGAGAAAACTCTTTGATCTACCTTTATAAATGGAGCCCCTGGTGCGGTCGGAGAGTTAGTATTTGTTTGATATTTGACAAGTGTTTATTGCGTGAGCTATCGGTACGTTGCATCAGGTCAACGTGTCCCGGGCATTGGTCAACTATTGTTATACCGTCTTATTGTACCGGGTGATTTTTTAGTCCTGTTACCCAATTGTTAATGTCTGGTAATTTTTTTCTAAGAAAGGGATATTTTCTTTTGTGACACAAAGTTGGTAGCCCTACTCAACCGTTATAGATACGACAGTTTGAGTTGATTCTCCTTGAGTTGTGTAAAATTTTGTGCTGTTTCCAGTTGTGTTACGAACAGAATGTCTTTTACCCTAGAACAACGGGTTTTCATTCTTGAACAATATTTTGCTACAAAATCGTATGACAGTGTAAAAGAATCATTTCAAATTAAATTTTTTGGTGTTCCTCCACTCTATTCTAGTCAACTGATTTTTAGAGGCAGGTATTGTTTGCAGCAGAAAACGTAGTGGTCGACCAACTCTCTTGACAGATGAAATTAAGAGAATGTGAAAACAAGATTGCTCAATTCTCCATGGAAAAGTTTACAAAAACTTTCCTCGCAGGTTTATTTGTCATGTTCGAGTGCTCAGAAAGCTGCTAAAAAATTGAAATTGTATCCGTATCACATACGATTAGTTCTAGAGCTTCAGCCTCCAGATTTAAACAAGAGATTGTTTTAGGATAAAAGACATTCTGTTCGTAGCACGACCGGAAATGGCACAAAATTTTACACAGCTCAAGGAGAATCAACTCACACTGCCATATCCATACTGGTTGAGTAGGGCTACCAACTTAGTGTCACAAAACAAAAAATTTATTTTTTTTAGAAAAATATTACCAGACATTAACAATTGGGTAACAGGACTAAAAAATCACTCTGTATATGTTCATTGTGTATTCAGTTTTATTGTGTATGTGCGTTTTATATAATTGTTTGTAAGTAGTACTAAGTAAATTATTTAAGTAATTTATTATATTACTTCATTATAATTAGTTTATTAATTATTTTGTAAATCTTTTAGCTGTAATAAATACTTGTAATTTTAAACTTTAGTGTATTAATTATTTAATTACCTAGATCCCGAAACGGACCTTAGCGATAAGTGTCACAGTATTTTGATGGAGTTGATTTAATTAACCAAACATTCTCAGGAATCGTCAATCTGAGTCTGCACAAGACTACATTTCATTTACACATCATACATATCATCTGTATATCATCGGATCATGGGGTTGCTTACTGTTCTAAATTGGACAAATTGCAACGAACACATATTAGGAGTTTTTAAAAAATATTTCCCTCAAATCTTCTCCAGAAATAAATTATAAAATTTAGGAGCATGGTATTCAAATTGTCCCTGTCCTGTTGTATTTATTTTATCTTCTTGCAATAGTCCAAAGATTCCCCTTCTGGTTTCTTTTTACTTTCTCTTGCCTACATGAATATATAGAAAGGAAAGTATTGTTTTCATGTCGATTTTTCAAAATCGAGTTTTTACCGGATCTACACGTTTTCAGAGCCCCTGAACCCAAAAAAACATGTTTTTAGCGATTGGTCTGTGTGTGTGTGTGTGTGAACAAAATATCTCAAGAACGGAACATCGTACGAACTTGAAACTTAAGTTACATACCACTACCGTACCGGACATGAACATTTTCATCAAAATCGGTCAACCGGAAGTAGTAGTTTATTCGTGCATTTTTCACTTTTTTGCGATTTTCTCACAAACCGATCTTACTTATATTTAAAATCACCTGGTTTACTAAATTTTTATGTTCTACAAGATAGGGTAGGCGCCATGTTTGCTGAAATTCTTGGTGAGGTTGTTTTCACGTAAAAAATTGTTTTTTTTTTAGGAATGCGGCTTTTATGTACATTTTAGCGCAAAAATGTATTAAATAGTTGTAGAGCATTTAAAATCCTACAAATTTTAATTCAAACTGTTTTTGTATAACGCTTAGTTTAGCGGTATTTAACGATTTTCTGTTTTTTTTCTCACGAAAACATGTGAAAAATCAATTTTTTAAGATTTCGGCCTTAGTATGCATTTTACAACAAAAGTGTAGCTAAATAACCAAATTTATTGGAAATTAAAAAAATCTACAACTTTCATTTAAAGAATTTTCCTCTACAGAGCCTAGTTTAGCGTGAAACAGTGATTTTTCGTATTTTTAAGCCAAACTGAGGTTGATTTTCATTTTGCGTCTTTCACACATGATTAAAATAAGGTTATATTTTTTGAGGTTAGTTTTGTTTTGTTTATTTCTGTTTTATTACTAATGTTAGGTTATATTGGTCATTATTTTCATTGGCAAGAGAAAGTTGTGTGAGTGTTTCACACCAGATTTTTTAAGCTTCGATGCGGGGGATGTAATCAGCTATTGTGTGCATAATATGAATGAATGATTGAACTATCTATTGAAAATGGAATATAAACTTTTTTCACGATACCAAAACTTTTAATTATTTAGTGTTAACTATATGAAAATTAATAAAATATTAGTGCACTTAAAAATGAGAAAGCTTAAAATATATTATTCATACACAAACACACTTGTGTTTTAAATTGATTAAACTTGGCACATAAAGACAGCGCGGGCAGTGTCCCATTGATAGCCCATTGGATTCCATAATTGTAATATAATTTACTAATTTAATTACACTTGATTTCATTTACGATATACATTAGTAATATGCTGCTAAACAATTAATTTAATTAAATTAATTAATCTAATGATGCTTTAGTTAATAATGCAGAGACCAACGTTATACAATTATTAGAAATGATGCCCCTCGAGCAATATCAAATTATTTAATTCTGAATTATACAAAAAATTCTCAATTTAATATTTATGAATAATAGAGAAATTTAAAATGTTAAGTAATTGATTGTAATTTTTAATTTATTAGTTCATAAAATAACCAATATTATTATTAATTAGTTGTATTAATTTGCGTTTAATTATTAACTTAAATTATTTTAATTACACTATATTCCTTTACAAGGAAGTTAATTAGATAATTAATATTGGTTCGATATTTAATTATTAATTAATAGGTCAACTATATAAAAACAAAGTCTGAAATACTATTTTATTATTAAGTAATTGACTAAAAAAAAACAACTTTTTTCAATGCAAAATTAGGTATTATTTAAAAGATATTTAATAAATTATATTTTCTCATAATAGGCAAGTGGAGTGTTTAATTATTTGCACTAGATCTGCTAGTTCCATGGCTATTTTATTTTATTTATTTATTTAATTTAATAAAATATAGCTACATTAAAATTACAATTCATTACTATACTAAGCTATGTACGATATTTTAAACTAATTATACTTATATGCAAAAACTCTTCTTCACAAAGAGTTCTGTCCGCGCATAGGAGTATACAGAACAAAACAATTAAATCACTCAAACCCTTATAACTACTATAAAATTACTAAGTTAAATTACTACTTTACGTTAGCAACAAAACCTTACATACAGATTTGAAAACACCACTTGTACAAAATTCGTTCATTGAATTGAATACCTATACAAACGCTTTCACGACAAGTCACATTAACACGAGAACCCCCTGGTGCGTTCACTTTGCTCCGTCCATTTACCTGATAATCCCCCTAGACGCCTTAAAAGACGCTGGAGTAGAGACCTGCTAATTTGATATACAAATTTCATTCTTGGGGAGGCACCAATGGGGGCCCTACCCCTCTCATGCCTATCATGTCATTTATATTATTATCATAATCATCACATTTTCTTGTTGTAAAATTTTACAGTTGTAAATAAAGAATTAAAGAAAAAAAAATTACTACAGTTATAAATAGGTTACAAAGACTGCGTTAAACAGAATTAAAAAACATAAAATAAATGATAAATTCAAGTACATTTTACATAAAATATCAATATTATATTTTTATTTTAATAACAATAGAAATTATAAAAAAACCTTTAAGATTATGTTTGTATATTTTGTAATAGAGAGCAAATAATATTTATATACATACACTATATATAAGTTTTATTTTATAACTATAACTACTTTACAATAATATATTTTAACTAACACAATGTAAATATTTTAACTTTATGGGACATTAATTCAATAAATGAGCTACAAAAAATAGTTTTTTCCTTATCACATTGTTAGCCAATTATATGATTGAAGCATTAAAGAAAAAGAGAGGTAGTGGTGTAAAAGACAATAGTCAAAGTTATCTCCTCTGAGAGTAATGAATTTCATTATACAGACAGACCCTGTGGTGAATGAAGTGAAGGTGTCATTTGCGTAGTGGAAAGTGCGTGCTTCCCGGAGGGCCTGGAATACTAATAAGCATATCTTTCCACTCAGTGAAGAAGGCAATGGTAAATCACCTCACGCCTCGTTTTTCTTAGTAAAGTCTCTAGAGGTTCTAACCAGCCTTTCGGCTGATAACCTAAACACCAACTATAAAACAAAATTTTATATGTAATACATAATTCAAATTTATACATTATGTATAGTTTTTAACTTCTAAGGATACTATTCGGTTAAATTATTTATCTATAAGAAAATTTTTACGCCTCTAACTTAAATCCAATTTAAATCAATTGCAGTTATTGGTCAGGTTAGTTTTCAATATGTTTATTTTAAATACACAAAAAATTTGATAAAATATAAAAGTTTGCCCATAACAGGCAGGTGGGGTGTTAAATTATTTGCATTCGATCTCCTGGTCCTAAGGCTACACAAATTGGTTGTCAGCCAATTATATGACTGAAGTAATTAAGAACAGAAGAGGTAGAGGTGTGTAAAAGACACAAGTCACAGTTATCTACTCTGAGAGTAACGAATTTTATCATTATACAGCCAGACCCTGTGGTGAATGAAGTGAAGGTGTCATTTGCAGGGTGGAAAGTAGATGTTTTTCAGAGGGCCTAAAATGCTGATAAGCATGTTTTTCCATTCAGTGAGGAAGACAATTGTAAACCACCTAACTCATTCTTTTACTTAGTAAAGCCTCTAGAGGTTCAATCTAGTCTTTCGGTTGATTACCTAAACAACAAAAATATAAAATACAAAATTTAGAAATAAAATTAATGTCCGCCAATTAAAAAAATAAGTTTTTCGATAAAAGAAAACAGAAAATGTGTCAAAGTATGTAAACCTCTAACATATTCTTTTCTTTAAGAACTCCACTGATACTGCATTTTTTTCTTGTAAAGTGCAGGTTCAGTTATTAATACGAGATACTCGTAATACATATTTCAAAATGAAAAATTTAATTGTTATGACATAAAATAATAATGAAAACGTTTAAGTTAAAGTAATAAATAAACAAACAATAATTTTATATTTTTAATTGATGATTACTGAAGAATAAAACGAAGCCTCTTTAACATCTCAAGTTAAAAACCCAATCAAAATAAATATTAACGCCTGTCATTTATAAAAGACATTTGTTAGTTTCTTAATGATGATTAAAAAAAAAGTTTTAAACAATTTTAATGATTATTGCAATCGTTTATTTGCATAATTATTCAAACGGTACTTTTTTTAAACAATCAAACAAAGGATAAGTGTTCGTTCATAACTGAATTATTACAGTACTTTTAGTAAGTTCTAAAATTTACGTCCTGTTTTATGACGTAATAACATTACCGATTATTTTATGAGTGTTTTCAACGTACAGTGTAACCTCGATTATCCGTCAGCGTCCGGACCGTGACCCTGACGGATAACAGATGATTCACAATTCACATAATTTCGCTGTTGGTCAGGGTGAAAATTTAAAAAATTTACAAGATGATGATACACGTTTTTTTTTGTACAATTAAACTACAAACACCTGAAATCTGAAAAATCTTAATCTTTTTATTCTACTACCACAAATGTGAAGCCCAGAGCAGACAGGTGGAGTGTCAAATTATTTACACCCAATCTGTTCGTTGCAGGGCTAAAATAAATAGTTCTGTTTCTTATCACATGGTCAGCCAATTAATTGACTGAATAAATTAGGAACAGAAGAGGTAGAGGTGTAAAAGACACTAATCAGAGTTATCTCCTCTGAAAGTAATGAATTTTATTATACAGCCAGACCCTGTGGTGAATGAAGTGAAGGTGTCATTTGCAGAGTGGAAAATATGTGCTTTTCAGAAGGCCCGGCATGCTGATAAGCGTACTTTTCCACTCAGTGAGGAAGGCAATAGTAAACCACCTCACTCCTCGTTTTACTTAGTAAAACCTCTGCAGGTTCAAACCAGCCTTTCGGCTGTTGACCTAAACAACAACAACCACAAATGTGTTTTAATAAAGCTTTTCTATAAATTTTGTTTTTCCTTAAAATATAAAAGAGTTCTGCGTAGAGTTAAGAGGTATTGTTTTGTCACCGGATGGAGACATTAAATGACAAACCTTATTTGTTTTGTGGCCCTGAAAAGTGCCGTTTAAGCGGTGGTCGTCTTGATGTGCAGCGTTAATCGTAGTCATCGTGGCGGTCGAGGAGCTGGGCGACACGGCGTGTCGTCGTCCAGCGGAGATCTTCTTCCCTCGCAGCAGTGCTTCGATGGCTGCTTCGTCGGGTCCGGTGGTCGTAAGGCTCAGTCAAGGGACCGCTGTGGGCATCGCTTGCGTCAGCGGGCGATGACGGTCCGATCGACGGTTTACGGTGAAGGGTCGGCGAGCGGAAGCATCATCTTCACTCTTGCGGGGTCGTCGATTAGTCTTCGCTGGAGTCCGGCAGCCGTGTGCCGTGGTGGACGTCTCGTCGATGTTGTAGACTGGTGGAAGTGAATCTCTCTGTGTCTGGATCGGAATTGAATCGCTCGGCTAAATCCAAATCCATGTTGAGAGGGCTAAGAAGCCCTATGTTGGTAACATCGTGTTAAGGAACACCTGCTCGCTCGTTGAATATAATTACAGAACTAATGCAACTCGGGAAATTGAGGTGAATTGAGCGTAATTTAAAAATTGAGCGCTCTTTTTATAGTCGCCGAGAGTGCTGTGGTAGGAGGCGGCTACTGGCTCGGCCTTGATGACAAAGGCCTCTGTCGGTGCGGAGCCGAAAGGTTTGTCGGTGCGCCGACAAAGGCCGGGAGAACTATTGAAGGCCGGCAACACAGTAAATGATTAATTAGAAGGGGTGGCGGTGACAATTTTAAATATTTTTTTTTTTAATAAACGTTGTATAACCTGAACACAAATGTTTTTTGTTTCTTTGTTTCACTTCAAGTTGTAAGTTAAGTAGTAATAACCAATTACATTACAGAATTCAAGATTACGTTTTGAAAAGTAGACTTCAAGTACGTGGGATGACATATGAACAAATATTGGAGTACCACAACAGAGCTCAAATCGCGCATTGAACAATGCCGTACTACTTATTTCCAATAAGCAATTCCGTACTGACTTAACAATTTTATGCAGTAGGGATATCAGACTTCCACCAATAACAAGATTTGATTGCTGTTAAGTGTTATAAATATTATTTTACAGGATGGAGGTTCAAACACTACACGAAATGAGATATAAAAAGGTGTAGCCTTTGAGATGTTATAGATAATTTCTGCGGTTATCATGTACAGATAACTGTACTTTGAAGACTGTACTTTGTATCCCGCCAATGTTAAATTTGCTAATTTTAGGTACATTTTTCACAAGATTGGTAAACGATAGCTAAATGAAACTTTACTTGCTTGTAGTTATCGAGTTGATCGAGCTACTGATATTTTCGCAACTTAATCCGTTAAACCATAAAGTTAAAAACAGAATAAGGAATAACATAAAATTTTTACAAATTGTTTTACGATATTTTACATATTAATAATTTTTGTAGCTTTTGAGGAAGTCATAAAAGTTCCGGAATATGTGAATGCACAAGATAACTAACTGGTAAAAATTTCACCCTGGTATGTTTAATGGTTTCCGAGACAGTGTACCTAAATGTTAAAAATCTAAATTTACGGGAACGGGCAAAAACACAAAAAAGGCACAAATCAAAAATAAAATGTACACAAACAAGTAAATTTACTATCAACATTTGGTTTGAAAGCTGAACCAACAGCTGAGAGTATTAAAAACAGTAATGCAGATATTTTAAAAAACTAAAAATTCCTTTACTCTAAAACAATCGGTATATTTTTTTTCATATAACTTGTTTTTTAATGCATAATCTGTTGTATAACAATAAATGCAACTTATCAATTAGAATTTAACACATGAACAAATTACAGCCCACTGGTATAACAAACAAATTATAACATTAAAACAAATTATACTCCTCTTAAGAATTATTTACAATCAAAATTAAATAGTTTAAAAAAACAAACCCACCTGGTTGGTCTAGAGGTAAAGTCGTCGCCAAAGCATCTGTTTAACAGCTGATTCTCATTCGCATTCAGATGACGAAGGTTCCTGGTTCAAATCTTAGTAAAGGTAGTTACTTTTATACGGATTTGAATACTAGACAGTGGTTACCGGTGTACTTTGATGGTTGGGGTTTAATTAACCATACTCTCTCAGTAATGGTCGGCCTGGGTCTGTACAAGACTACACCTCATTTACACGTCATACACATCATCCTCATCTCATTGGGTCATGGGGTTGCTTATTGTTCTCAATTGAACAGATTTCAGCGTACACAAATTAGGAATAATAAAAAAAGCAAATAAAAATAAAATAGAATAACCAAAATCTCCTTTAAAACGAAAAAACAGAATGAGAAGTAATAAATAATAAGCACATGATTCCAAAATATATGTACACCGAACTTTACTGGAGATAAATAAAAATTTTCATTCAGTTATTTACACATTCACACTCAAACACGGCAGTCATCTACAGAATATAAACATTATATTGTTTACAAAGTATAATCACAGGTATAAAATTATGAAAAATATTCCTTCTTGGTGACCCGATAATTTTTCAAGGTAAACCTCCTAAAAACTTATTTTTTTCATTAAAATAATTTTTTCACGTAATTTAATGTTGTTGTGGTTGATCTCGGTCTGAACTATTGAAAAAACATAAAGAACCGAAATTCGAAATTTTCAGTTAAAACCATCATACAGTCTCGCCTTAAGGAACACGGACATCTTGATGAATTTGACTAAGGAGATGATGGCAGTGAATACTGCGAATCGTCGAAAATTGCAGTAGACGACGTAGGACATGTGTTTCGAAGTAAAAAATACAGAAAAATTAAGAGGACAATTGCAACCTTGAATAAGTTAAAAAAAGAGGAAAATCTATTAAAAATTATTAAATGTTTGTGACACATTTTGTTGGGTGAAATAGATGAAATTTTACCTTTATGGTTTCAATTTTTATGGATATTGCTGAATAAGAGGAATAATTATTTTTTTAACAGAATATCAAATCCTTTTTAACGAAATCCATTTCATTTGAGAAGAGAAAATGCGTATGCATGTCAACAGATATTATTTAAATAGAAGTTAGGAGGATATTGAAACGGCATAAAAGCTATTAGCTTCATCGAATTGGCATATGAAATCCTCCTTCAGCGAAACCCTTCTCCGTTTTCAGCAGTAATAAAGAGGATATCTTCATCTTTCACACAAGTCCTCATATTTCGGTCTCTCATTTCCAATCCATTTTTTTTACGATAGGTCATTCAAAAAAAAAATGTAATATTTATTCAATAAGTTACCCCTCTACCAACGAACGGGTGCTTATTTTTCTACAATAAATTGAAACAATACATCCTTCCTCGGGCAATATCATTATAAAAGAATCCATTAAAATCAGTTTCAAGTCGTGAGTAGAGTAATAAAGACTTATAAATATAACATAGGTTCTTATACAACCTCTGTTGAGTTAAAGGAGGCCTACTGAGACATTTTATTGTCTTAAGATTTTTATCAAACTACTTAAATAAATTGATATCTTTTTTATATAGCCCGTGTCTAAAAGAATACCTAAAACTAAACTATAAAACCGCTTCTAAAATATTTAATGTTCAGAATTAGTGGAAATAAAAATGAAAGAGTTTTATTTATTCAATAAGTGACTAGCAAATCTCGTACCCTCTTAAAGCGTGTTTATGACAAACGTTTTTTTTTTACATAACTAGACATTCTTACACCACCAGATATGCTAAATACATACGTTCTACCCACTTAATATTGCAACTCCTAAGCTAATATCTTTCAGGATCTGGATATAATACATGATAAACAAACTTTCATTAAATGTATAACAATTATCTATTGTAACTATTAATAACTACAATTAATTAGCAGACCTAAACTTAGACTACTAAAAAATACAATAAGATTACTTCAATTAAATTAATAATTAATTTAATTATATAATAATTATATATTATATTATAATATAATAGAAATAATACGGCATTACAACACCGTAATTCTTCCGGAGATCACATACAGCAGCAAAACAATCTTCAGTCTCAGGAAGATAAACACGGAGCACAGAATCTCAAAATTGGAGCGTGGGATCATCAGGAGATGCCTGAACAAAAGATGTTTCTCTGATGGGATATGGAAACCCGTCTCGAAAGAAGAAGTACACAGAAATACAGAACCTCTAGCTGACCAGATGAGGGAAAAGAGAATTTCCTTCTTTGGACATCTCTTGAGGACCGACTCTTCCAGAATCTCAAAACAAATTATCAACTAAACAGAAAAACTCAGCCCCACTGGATCAGGGAAATTAAGGAGAACATGAATGGACTCCAAATCTCACTTGAGGACCTCAAAACAAAATCCGGAAATTACCACTGGCTGAAGACCATAAGACTTGAACAGCAGAAACCGACGAAACGGCAGAAAGTTGTGTATTCTGATGAGGAACGTCAGAGAAGATCGGATGGATTGAAGGAATACTGAAGAAAGTTCAAGGAGGGAAACATCAGGAAAGGACTCAAAAAACTTAAAAATTAAACCGCAAAAATTTAAATGAGTTTTTTTAGTTTGATGAACTTATGTAGTCCTATGTGGGCTTTAAAAAAACAAAAAACAAATTTAATAGAGATAGACTTTTTAGAAGGTGGCAGAAGAGATGGGATGAATAGGTATTTTGATAATCAAGTGTATACCTCATAAAGAGAGGTAAATTATCTTATATTACTCATTCCGTGCACGTATCTTATAACATTATTTCTCAAATGGTACTTTTAAATTAACGGAAGGCCACTATGATTTCAGTTGGAATTTCACTGAAAAGCATTCTCACTCATTAAACACTGAAATACTTACATTATAAGTTGATTTCTGGGAGAGGATTGAAGTCTATAATGGCACCCAAAATCGCAGTAAAGTGATCGTATCCAGCTGTAAGCCACCAATGGAACTCGGCCAACTATGACTTCAATAATGGTGTCTAGCCGTCCCGCGATGTCTTTTGTTTCGCCAGTTAGCACTGCCCCACAACCGCTCGATGGTCTGCGTGTGCGTTCCGGTTTCTGAATCAACGAAACTGTATTCATTATTCACTTTAAAGTGGTGAAAATCGATATTCTCTAAAGTGGTAGTGCAATACGAACGTAATGAGTGAATAATTACGGACCCTTCGGCGATATTGTTTGATTGTTTTTAGGCTTCGGTCGGGAATCAGCTGCAGGAAATCAGTTTAGATTAGTAATCAGAGTGGCCTCCTCATTAATGTAAAAGTACCAAAAAGTAGAAGGAATGTGTTGATCAATATTCAAAATAAGAATTTCTTAATGGTGTACATTGAATTTCTTTCGAATTTATTTTTTATTGTAAATAATAAGGTGATCAAAATAATATTTGATATTAGTGCGTTTACTCCTTCTGGTTTTCTAATTTTCTAATTTATTATAATTAGTTAAGATATATTACTAGCGGACCCGACAGACGTTGTCCTCTGGAAACGTAACTCCAAAAGTCATAAAATTTTTTAATCAATCATAAATGTTTTGGGATGTTTTTATGAATCTATTTCTATGATACCTGATGCCATTACAAGTTCAGTTATCACAACTTGACTTAAAAATTGTGTGGTATGTGAGAGGAATCGTATACTATAAACTAACTTGTGTTTGATGAAAACTTAAAACTAACTCAAATAGTACCAAGAAAAAAACTTTGAATTATTTTTATAACCGGTCTATATTTTTTTCAATCTATAAAATATCTTAACATATATTTGAAATCTTAATAATAACTTGAGTAAAATTAATTTTTTTTTATCTTCATGCATTTTGATGAACAATATTCTTAGTTAATCCCTGAGGAGTATAAACAAACAAACTTGATGGCTTGCCAACCCTTGAACATGCTACATATAAATGGCCATGCGAAAAGCATGGATTTTCTAGGTCAAATCCACAAATTGACATTGTTTGTCCTTGTGACTTATTAATTGTCATTGCTAATGCTAAGCGGATTGGAAATTGCAAACGTCTGAATGGAATAACCGAGTCAGAAGGAACCATTGGGATTCGTCGTAAAAGAACATTTTCTCCTTTAAACTTGCCGTTTAAAATTGTAGCTTCAATAATATTGCACCTGATTGTTTTAACAACTAATCACGTGCCATTTCATAGCTTTGGTGCATTCAAATTCCGAAGCAAAATGATTGGTGAACCAATTTTTAAGCTAACCTAAAATCAACTAAAATTGATAAATTAGTTAATTAATTTAAAAACTTATTCTATCGGGTCGAAATAGGTTGATGTAAATCTGTAGCATTCTCGAATCAACTTTATCTCACACAAAAAATTTCATAAGAATCGGTCCAGGTGTTTAGGAGGAGTTCAATGACTAACACACGGACAGAAGAAATATATATAATAGATAAGTATCAATTTTATTGTAGTAATTGTAATTTATTTGCAGATTCAAGTAAGAATATTATTTGTAATTTATAGTTTGTAATTCTAACAATAATTTGTTATAATTATTTATTTTACTCAGATCCCGAAACGGATCTTAGCAATAAATGTCACAATATCATCACAAATCTACAATAATATCATATTACAAAAAACTATTATGTTTTTTACATGATCGACCGGTTATGTATAAACAAAATAAATATTAATGGGAATCCTATCGACATTGTAGAGAGTTTTAAATATCTTGGAGAAACAATCACATACAATCTTAATGAGAGGGCAGCATGGAATGAGAGAATTTCTAAACTTTCCAAAGGACAGCAAATTACTAAAAACACTTACAACAAAAAATGTCTTTCCATTCACACAAAACTTAAACACTACAAAGAAGTTAAGATCACAAGCAATGTACGGCAGTGAAACCCTCTTCAGTATTGATGGAGACGGAATAAAAGAAACAATCAGAAAAATAGAAAGAAGGATTCTTAGAACCTGCATAAACACGAAACACATAGTTGACAACTAGCACAGACTTTTACCAAGAAAACAAATTTACAAAGAAATAGAACCAATCACTGATGCAATGCGCAAAAGGAGACTTTCTTTCTTTTCGCATATCCTCAGAACTCCAGAAAACCGATTATTAAGAAAAATTGTAGAAAAATTCATATGTGCAATAACAGAAGGAGCTACAATTCCTGGGCTTGACGAAATCAAAAAAGACAGAACAGAATTAAATCTAACAATTGCCGATGTCAAAGATCGCACACCGGTTTACAAAGAAACAATTAATGTTAAAAACAAAATTTTATCAGTAAGAACAATTAAACGAAAAGAACAGGTTTGTTCAGACGAATTGAGAAAAGCAAGATCCGACAGAATGAAAAAGTATTGGCAAGAAAGAAATGAAAAGGAAAGAAACTGCCGAAGAAAAAGAACTAACCAAAGAGACTAAAGTGATCCTTTGTGGTCATAAAAAAGAAATTTAAAAAAAAAATTTAAGAAATTTATAATTTTGCATTATAAATTCCTATACAGAGAAATTATTGATTAACAGGTGTTTTGATAATCAAGTGTATATCTCATTACAGGTAAATTATCTTATATTACTTATTCCGTGCACGTATCATATAACATTTGTAAAATTTATGACTATATAATAGGTCTAATTTATTTCCAAAAAAAAACAAATTGGTAGAATATTTGATACGATAATAATAGAAGGAATAACAATACCGGTTGTATTAAGATGGTACGTTGAAGGTTGATTTGTAACAAGAGGGAGATGAAGTTCAAGAGGCCAAAGTGCAACTCTACGTTGTTGCCTAAAAGCACCCAATCCGTTACCTAGACTACAAGTCAACAACAGGTTAAGCTTCAGCAACGCAGAGAGTTCATCGTTGTAATTATCATTAATATATCACTTCATTTGCCTGCGGACAACATATATGGAACCGTATACATAAAGGCCTACCATATAAGTATACTTAGACTCCACGTCATACATAATAAATATATAATACACAGAATAACCCTGCCGATGCGATGTTAATTTTCAATAGTACTGCTATATTAATTACATCAAAATTTAAATGTTACTTTGGTGTCAGAGTTTTTTAAAACTAATAGTATTTTACTGTAAAATACATTGTAACTTGGTTATTTCGAACTTGTATGATTCAAATAAAGTGTGTTGTTGTTTAGGTCATCAGCCGAAAGGCTGGTTTGAACCTGTAGAGGTTTAACTAAGTAAAACGAGGAGTGAGGTGGTTTACCATGCCTTTCTCACTGAGTGGAAAAGTATGCTTATCAGCATGCCGGGCCTTCTGAAAAGCACATATTTTCCACTCTGCAAATAACACCTTCACTTCATTCACCACAGGGTCTGGCTATATAATAAAATTCATTACTTTCAGAGGAGATAACTCTGATTAGTGTCTTTTACACCTCTACCTCTTCTGTTCTTAAATGATTTAGTCATTTAATTGGCTGACCATGTGATAAGAAACAGAACTATTTATTTTAGCCCTGAAACAATTAGATTGAATGTAAATAACTTGACACTCCACCTGGTATTCAAATAAACTGGTACAGTAACAAATAAACTGGGAATCCCCTTTAAAAAGCAGATTAAAATCTTATTAAAAATCTGGTATGAAACACTTACATAACTTTCTCTTGCCAATGCAAATAATTAGCAATAAAGATAAATCAAGAGGGTAAGAACAGCAGAATATCATGCAGTGGACGATTGTGTTTTGAAGTTTGGTTTAATAGATTCAAAAAATTGCAGTATACTACTGTATTTCAGTAATACATATTGGACATACTGTATGTCTAATACTATAATTTATAGGGCTACATAAATGTATGTAGCCCTACATATAATCTACTAATTAATTAATTAACTAAATCGGGGTTTTCTGTGAAATTGATGTTTTACTTTATTACTGTTTTTAGTACGTAGTATAACAAAAGTTCGAATTTCGTAATTTCAATTTCTCTTGCCTATATGAATATAGGTAGGAAAGTATTATTTTCATGTCGATTTTTTGAAATCGGGTTTTCATCGGATCTACACGTTTTCAGACCCCCTGAACCCAAAAAACATGTTTTTAACGATTGGTCTGTGTGTGTGTCTGTGTTTCTGTGTGTGTGTATACAAAATATCTCAAGAGCGGAAGATCGTACGTACTTGAAACTTGAAACTTAAGTTGCATATCACTACCGGACCCGACACGAACTTTTTCATCAAAATCGGTCAGGAGTAGGAAATTAAGAGATCTACAACTTTTATTTATACAATTTTTTGTACAGTGCCTAGTTTAGCGTGAAAGAGTGATTTTCCGTATTTTTAAGCCAAACTGAGGTTGATTTTCATTTTGCCTTTTTCATATATGATTAAAATTAGGTTATGTTTATTGAGCTTAGTTTTTTGTTTATTTCGAATGTTTTATTACTTATATTAGGTTTGTTGTTAATTATTTGTATTGGCAAGAGAAAGTTGTGTGGGTGTTTCACACCAGATTTTTTTGACTTTACAATACTGTTCCGTATGATGTTGGTTATTTCGAATTTCGGATAATTCAACTTTTTCCATTCCTTTTTAAGTTCGAATTAACCAAGTTGTACTGTACTTGGAAATAATTTTATCACTGAAAATGTTTTCAGAAATATTTATGAGGATATTTAAACCTTATTCCATTGTCCCTACTGGTGTTTCTCTGTTCTTTGACACCCAAACCCTACCCGTTCTAATTCTGTACTAGAGACACCACAATTTCCATCTGGCGAAACAGATATAACAACCAATGAAATGACGGTTGAGGCACATTACAAATATTAAATTTATTCTTATTTCACAGGCGTGGTCATATGGTTTATTCTTACCTCCGTCGGTATCTGAACATTGAAACGGTGGATGTGGAAATGAAAAGATTCGCAGGGAGTCACGAAGACCGACTTCTACGTCATGTGAATGTTTAGGTCATGTGAAAATTCATCATTTAGAATTTATGAACGCATGAAGGCATAATTTTATCAACCTTTGAAATTAAATATTTCGAATATTAATTTTTTACGGAACTAATTATTTAAAAAAATAATTCTGCATTTGTTTTCCCCCGGATATTAAATTTTATATTTAATAAACGCTTCGTATCAGAAGAAAAAAATCTTGTAAAATGCAGGAAATTCTTTTAGAGTTGAATAAAAAATGAACAGAAAAGAGGAATCGAGTAAACAGAAATGGTGCCAGGAGTGAATGGACAGTTTCAGACAATTTCCGGAGGTCTGATAACGACAAAATCCGATTTCTTTTACGTTATAAAATGGTAGGACGGAGGGGTTATAAGGAAGAAGTTAGGTGGTAGTTTTGGAAAATGTAGAAAGACAGTCACGTTGGACCGCAAGGGACCGCCATATGCATTATTAACTCACCTCTTTTATATTCCTTGTGGCGAAACTCTTTGCATGTCAACCAGAAAGATTCATGAAAATGCTCACTCTCACTTCTTGCACTTTTGCACTTAGATTCTTGTGCGTGTGATTGTGTTACTCAATGTATACTATAATATATGCACATACGAAAACATATTGTAATGTTTGTAGTACGGCTGAAAGCACTGTTCAATAATAAAAGTAAACCCATAACTTCCGTAAACGAACAATATTTCTTACAACACTCTTTGAATTTCAACAAAATTTTAAAATATGGAATCATATACCTGTTGTACTTACTAACACTTTAATTCTTCATAAGTTCTTTTAGATTTTACTGATTACATTATAATTGTATGTGTACCTAAGGAAGATGCTCATAACAGGCAGATGTAGTTAAATTTTTGGCACTCGGTATGCTAGTTCCAAGGCTATAAAAAATAGTTCTGTTTCTTATCACATGGTTAGCCAATTAAATAACTGAATCATTTAAGAACAGAAAAGGTAGAGGTGTAAAAGATACTATAGTACCTAAAATGAAAGATAAACCCTGTGTTTGGAATCGCGTATCTCACCAAGTAAATAGCATAAAAAATTAAGGTACAGCTCGTTTTAAATCTTGGTTTTTATTATTTTATAGGTATACATTACGAAACATGGAAATCTATTAGGCATTTTCTAGCGATTTTTAAACAAATAAATGTACCAGTTTCTTATTAACGCATTTTTCACTTAATTCATATTTCAAAACATGTAGCAAGATCAATTTTACGAGGAAATATATGGCGTTTTAAAGAGTGTTGCTGCATTTTCTCTCATTGATTTCAGCTTAAATTCAGCCTTTTAGCATAAATGGTAAAGTAATTAGAGTGTTTTAAAGAAACATTTTTATTATTGTTCTGATGGACGTAACGATAAAAACGAACATTGTACATCCCTTTAATTAATAAGGGGATGATTTCATACAATAATAGCGGATAGTCGGGTAAGAATGTGTACTTAGTTTTGTTTTTGTCATAAATCGGTGGGTTATATTTTTTACAAAAAAAACAAATACAACGTTTGGTTCCTTATCAACTAGGTAAATAGTATAACGAAATAAAATGTAAAAAATAATATGGAAAAAATTAAACGTAAATGATTATAATGTGATTAATAATGAATTAATTGTAATTGAAAGAAGTAATTGTAATTGAAAGTAATTGAGTAACAAGTACAGCCCCTTCTTTCTTTAATTACAGCGAGCATCCGTCTCAGCACTCCTTGAATCAAGGTTTGGATTTCTTCCTGGTCGATTTCTCCCATACTTCTTTTGCCACATGACACAACTGTTGAAGATTCACTGCTTTACGTTGACAAAACTCTTTTTTCTAAATACAATTAAAACGGGGTCAATAAGACTTAAGTGTAGCCTGTTGGTTGGGCAGATCATACGGTTCATACCCACTTCATTAAGATACTGCGAAACCATTTAAAATCTTTTAAAGAGATGCGTTAATTTTGTCCACGACTTTATATAGTATGTACTTTACAGCAAAATCTACTATCTATTCGTGAGCAGAATAATGAAGATGATTATTAATGATGATGATGATTTAATAATAATGATGAGTAGCGTAGTGGTAGCGCGCTGGCCTACCACGCGGAGGTCCCGGGTTCGATTCCCGGCTAGGGTCTGGAAATTATAACAAGTCACAACCCAACGTTCCATAACCCACTGTAGTCGCTAATGACCAAGCTGTTGATGCGACTTAAAATAAACAAAAAAAAATAAAAAAATAAAAAATAAATAATGATGAGTTTTCTTTGTTATATCATGATTGAAGAAACCCCCCAATGAAATAAATAACTTCATGGATTTAATTCATAAGTTATCTTGTCGATTTAAAATAAGAACATCTTCGTTTCAGCCGGCGAGTACTAGATTGTTTTAGTTTCCAATACTAATTGGTTTTATTACTATATTCATGATTTTCTTTCAACGTTTGAATTATTGAAAGAAGTTAAACGCTTTAAGTTTAATAGCATATTAATGGTTTAAATATATTGGAACGTGATGTAATCTTGTGGACAAAATTAACCAAAAATGTTACAAGATTATGAGAAGTATCTGCATGTTACTACATGTATAAGTAGCATATATTGCAGTAGAACGTTATTATGTGTATATCTATTGATGAAATTGACCAAGATTAGTTTGTGCAGTTCAATCATAGTATGGATTCCTCCAAGGTATTCTTATACGCCCTTAGGTTATCATTTAGTTGGGTTATCTGTTCAACTAT
The DNA here is from genome assembly GCA_035578175.1 of Catonia carolina. NCBI lineage: Eukaryota > Metazoa > Arthropoda > Insecta > Hemiptera > Achilidae > Catonia > Catonia carolina. The sequence goes on along the minus strand of JAQMRL010000045.1, from coordinate 801,380 downwards.
GACTAATCAATTGAACTTAGTTTCCTAATTCATTTGAAACGGTTCTAATGGAAATGGACAATTTACCTAATTTTATGAAAGGAATTGCAGCAGAGCATTCTGTGAAGGGATGAATATTATGTATTTGATATAAAGGCAAATCAGTTATAAATGGATGATTTATACGAGTTTCTCAATAAAGTTCCAATCAAATATTTGATTTCTATGAAATGTACGGTATAAAACAGGTGGAAAATATTGCGGTAAATCAAATATACTGGTATTATAAATCCACAATAAGTTTCATTTCAAACAATACTTTTTAAGTGTACATGGATTTGAAAGAGAAAATGTGACGTAAATGAAAAAAAAAACAATTAAGTTAAAATTGATGTAGTGTATTGTAACACCTAATCCTACATGTTTTGTCGCGATCTAGGTTTAATATATGCTAAAGAACTTCTCTTAAACTAATAACAATTAATCATTGACAGGATTTATAATTAGAGTTAATTATTAAGCTTAGACCACTTACAAATTACAATAATTAAATTATTTACAAAATTGAAATCTTAAACTAAATTTGACTATGAATAAAATACAATCACTGAAGAATCAAAAAATTATTTACCTGTCCACAACCACTAACTTGTCAATTTATTCACACTCAATCTATCCGTTGCAGGGCTAAAATAAATAGTTCTGTTTCTTATCACATGGTCAGCCAATTAAATGACTGTATCATTTAAGAACAGAAGAGGTAGAGGTGCAAAAGACACTAATCTGAGTTGTTTCCTCTGAAAATAATGAATTTCATTATACAGCCAGACCCTTTGGTGAATGAAGTGAAGGTGTCATTTGCAGAGTGGAAAATCTGTGCTTTTCAGAGGGCCTGGCATGCTGATAAGCGTAATTTTTCACTCAGTGAGGAAGGCAATGGTAAACCACCTCACTCCATGTTTTACTTTGTAAAACCTCTAGAGGTTCAAACCAGCCTTTCGGCTGATGACTTAAACAAAAACCACTAACAACCATCCATCCGTACGCAAACGGACTAATAACGAAATTCAGAACCGGTCCACAATTTTGAAACGGCCCGACAACTCTAAAATTCTCTTAACAGTTCAAGTAAAAAAAACTCATTACAAAAATGCTAACTGTTTCTACACTTGCGATCTGATAGTTAATCGAACCGCTTCTAATATTTTCCCGTTTTACCAGAACATGGTAAAATAAATCGAAAGTAAAAAAAATCAACTAGCTTCAAATTCCGAGAATCCCTATTCAAAACATTTTATTCATTGCAATCCATTACCACTGTTCAATACATTAGGCTACAGTATATAATGCACAGTTTCTTACAATAAACAATTTTTCCTCTAAACTATTTCTAGAATCTTGTTGTTTAGGTCATCACCCGAAAGGCTGGTTTGAACCTTTAGAGGCTTTATTAGGTAAACCGAAGAGTGGTTTACCTTGCCTTCCTCACTAAGCTGAAAAAGTATACTTATCAGCATGCCAGGCCCTTTAAAAGGCATTTACTTTTCACCCTGCAAATGACACCTTCACTTCATTCACCACAGGATTCGGAGGTATGGATTCATTATTCTCAGAGGAGATAATCTAACCAATTCTTTTACACCTTTACCTCTTCTTCTGTTTTTAAACAGTTCATTCATAAAATTGGCTGACCATGTGATAAGAAAGAGAACTATTTTTTGTAACCCTGGAAATAGCAGATCGAGTGTAAATAATTTAACACTCCACCTGCCTGTTATGGGCAAAACTAGAACTTAGAAAAGGCAGTAAAAGATATTAAATTCAATTATTAAATGTATTTAACTTGTTAACTACATCATCAGGTTTTTTAGGGAATTCATTTTTTATAGTTTCTTTAGACAGATGTTCTCACTACATTTGTCCATGTTGTGATAGTTTCATATATTAATAATAAATAAACTAAAAATATTATGAGGCGGTTCTCATGCTGCAATATGGTATAACTTATTATTAATTAAAATATACTATTTATATTTCTGTTAAATTAATCCATTATTATTAGAAAAGTCCATAAACTTTTACATCAATTATATGTACCTATTTTATTGTATTTAATTTGTTAATTAATGTAGTTGGAGAATAACTGGTTAGCAAGTCAAATCCCAAAGCAGAGAACACTAGATTATGCAAGAGAATAAACCAAGCGAACAGTGTCTTTTCACAGCGCAAAGTAAATTACTAAACATACAATTTTGAAAAGGTATAACTAACCCTTGGGAACCTGTAAGTGAACGAAGTGGATGCAACATGTATCTAAGTGTGAGTGTGTATATGAATGTAAAATCTCCATTGATGTGAATGTGTAAAACGTACAACGAACGGTTGATAAGTGTTAACATTAAGGATACATCATCGTCCCGAATCAAGAAGTTATCAGACAGGCTGCATGTTGATGGTGATGGTGAACAACGCGACGAACTCTGCCCTCTGAATAAGGGAAATGCTTCATTTCCAACGAGCTCATTGAATTCCGGACTTCCTCCAAATAGCACTTTGACTAATCCATTTAACGTGTTTCCCTCCTACCTTATAAATGTTTTGTTAATAGAAAAAATCTTGAATACAATATTTTCTCTATTGCTTTTTTATTTATTTTTATCCATTATATATTAAGTATATTAAGTATCCATTATATATATTAAGTATATTTATACGTATTACAAAAAAACCTTCATAGACAGGGTGATTCATGAAGTTCTCCCCCCACTTCTACAGCACATTGTACTAGTAAAAATAATGAAAAAATGTTATATAAACATAGGTCTGAAAACGCTTCGTTAGCGAGTTACAGCTAGCGAAAGTTTCGCCTGGATTTCAGTTCACCAGGTGAAATGAGGTCTTCCTGGAATTGTGGTAAGGTAGATTAAGGGGCAAATTCAATCATTTCTTATGGTTTTTGATCTGATAAATTGAATAAAACAGGTCCCAGAACTGTAAGTTAAATAGTTTTTGAGAAAACCAGTGTCAAATGCAAAAAATGGAGTGAAAATCACATTTTTTCATCTTTGGGCAAGAATAACTTTGTTATTTCACCAAGAAACAGTTAAAAATTTTCAATAAAAATGTAGAAAATTTTATTCTGAACAAACCGGTGTAAATAAAGTACACAGAAAGCGAATAGTTTTTGAGAAAACCAGTGTCAAATGCAAAAAAATGGAGTGAAAAAAACACATTTTTTCATTTTAGTTTTTCCGGTTAATTTTACTTTGTACTCTTATGAATAAAAACTCATTTAATCAAACATCTATTCGCTTTCTGTGTACTTAATTTACACCGGTTTGTTCAGAATAAAATTTTCTACATGTTTTATTGAAAAATTTTAACTGTTTCTTGGTGAAATAACACAGTTATCCTTGCCCAAAGATGAAAAAATGTGATTTTCACTCCATTTTTTGCATTTGACACTGGTTTTCTCAAAAACTATTTAACTTACAGTTCTGGGACCTGTTTTATTCAATTTATCAGATCAGAAACCATAAGAAATGATTGAATTCGCCCCTTAATCTACCTTACCACAATTCCAGGAAGACCTCATTTCACCTGGTGAACTGAAATCCAGGCGAAACTTTCGCTAGCTGTAACTCGCTAACGAAGCGTTTTCGGACCTATGTTTATATAACATTTTTTCATTATTTTTACTAGTACAATGTGCTGTAGAAGTGGGGGGAGAACTTCATGAATCACTCTGTATAAATACAGTTTTTATAATTTGTGTTTTAATTTCAAAAAATAACTAATAAATGAATCAGTCATTTCAGAAAGCCCATAAGTCAAAAAAAACTAATTTTTGGAAAAGTTAAAAAAATTTTAATTTATTATTTTACTATTTTTTTACGTCTGATTGTTCTGCAATTTCTGCTAATGCAGACGGTGGATAATGATGATAATGAAAATGAGTGATGAAAAAATGCCAGAACTGACCGGGAGTCGAACCCGGGACCCTGGAATAGAAGCCAGTTTCCCTTTGGCGCATCGTTATAAACATTTTAAAAACGTTGAAATGAATAAAAACAATGTTTTCTCGGTACTTAAGTGTACTTAGGTGGTTTTAAAGAATAAATATGTAGGTCTAGTGTGTGGTAAAGCATTGGTAGAATAGTACTATACCTTACTTTCACCAAAAAATTATTAGTTTAAATAATAAAGCTACTTGGATGCTATAGATGGCCATCTATAAAGAATGGATTCAAACAGACATACACACAAAATTTTTACTATGATTGACAAACGCAAGACGAAATTTGAATGGTTCGTGGAAATCAAAAAAATATATAGAAAGACTGAATACAACAAAATATGAAATAAGTTGGAGCATAGTGCTTTCCCAGAGGAACAAAAGAGAGAGACATGGTCGAGAGAATGAAGGTTGGCCCAGAGCGAAATAATGTAGGAGACATGGAGAAGAAAGCGAGAGAGGGAAGCCGATAATCGATACCTACCAAATTGGTGAAATGTTGCGTTCCTTAGTAGGCCTATCCATGTGAAAAAAGCTACAGTACGTACTCCACTGCATATGCAGTTAGTGCAGTATGTACTGTATATCATATTGAAAACAAACATAACACTATGTGCTATTACATGTTCACCAGTGTTTTTTAACAACGTACAAATTCCACAATCCGATACGGCAAAATATCTTGGCCTCCACCTGGACAGGCGTCTAACGTGGAGGACTCACATATGGAACAAACGAAAATAGTTAAATCTTAAATACCAACAGCTGTATTGGATCCTTAATAGAAAGTCCAAATTATTAGCACAAAACAAATTGTTACTTTATAAAACTGTACTTAAACCTGTGTGGACATATGGGATACAACTCTGGGGTACAGCAAGTCACAGTAACATTGAAATAATTCAACGGTTTCAGTCAAAAATACTTCGAAACATCATGGATTCGCCTTGGTACATATCCAACACTATATTGCACAGAGACACGAACACTCCCACGGTACACGAAGCAATACAGAAATTTTGCACCAGTTACCAAACAAGACTTGAAAATCATCTGAATCCAGAAGCCTTCAATCTCCTAGACAACAGTGAAACACACAGAAGACTATACAGACTACACCCTACAGATTTATTCTAATAAGTGATTGTTTAATTTATTTTTCATTCCTGGCAAGAACAAAACAACAAAATGGGAAATTTTATAAAGTAATACCAAGGGGTATTAATTACTCATGATTTATAGTTACAACATATCTACTCATTGTTCTATGAGAGCAATTCGTAGATTTACAGTTATACAAAAAAATGTGCAATTAAACAAAAGATTCACTATAAACCTTACAAAATCACTGAAATCTTACTATAAAAAAAACTTGCTTATTTTTGGTTGTGTGATTTGCTTAAACCTCGCTCATTTGTTTATGTAAAATATTTATTTTAAAACAAAAGTTTATAAAACATGTTACAATGCAAAAGGTGCTTACTTGTAACAAGTTACAAAACATTTTTTTTAACAAAAGTTCATGAAACATGTTTTTTTTATCCGAGGCGGCGAGAAAAACTCATGTTCACTCCCTCACGATGGGGGAAGTAGTGTTGAACTCAATTGAGGCGTCCTAGTCCAGCCCCAAGGAGGCCGCAACTGCCTTACCAATCAAAAACCCGCTCCCTGGCCACTTGATCCGACATCAGCAAACAACCCTCCACCTACCTCGGAACTGTTTATATAATACTACAAGCTACATACTACATTTATTTACATACTGTCAGCGGGGCGTGGAAGGGACCGTAGCCTAATTTCCCTCTCGCTGTCACTGACCAACACTCACTCTCTCACTTTCATTCATCACCAGCATAAATGAAACATGTTACACAGAGTAAACCGTGCTTTACTTTTGCCGTTCCCGTGCAAATTAAAATATCGTATAAATCCTTGGTTGGCGTTCGGTTTTTTGACGTTCGGATTATTGACGCTCTACTGTAGTAAAATAGGAGAAGTGGGTGGTACAAAGGATCTGAACTAGGCTTTCCCACTTGATATGTGACAACTATAAGTTAGCTTTTAACCTATTTATTTACATGGTGCAATGTTGTTATGGACGTATATATACTACCTATAACAGATTATTAAGAACGGTATTTGTTGTAAAAAAATAATAGCGGTCAATTATTTTATAGTGAAGAAAAGAATATCTGATTATTATAAATGCACTTTATTACAATACAGAACTAAAAAAATACTATAATTACAATTTTTTTGCATGCAACATTAATGAATGTAATATAATTTTCATAGAGATGTAAAATAATATTTTATACCATTGTATGTAAGATATATTTTAAAAGAAAAAATTATATCGTGCACATTATAATTTGATTGAATTATAGAACTTACCACTAATTTATTCAAAGTAAAAATGTACAATATTCTTTACTCGGTCATAAAACTAATTGATAATAAAAAAATGTGAACTTATCCATAACAGAATTTGAATTTATAATTTATCTTTCTTTGTGATGTAAATTATTATGCTTTGTAATTATCGTACATAAGAAAAGAAAACTGCATTAATTGACAGATAATGTAGAAAAACTTCAGATAATGCCGTCTTAGTGGCGCTGAGTTAGCGGAACCTTGGCTCAAGGTTAACGGTGAGGTTAATACCGAACGTTACAACCATGGTACGGGAGAGCTCACGGTGAGTATTGTATGAAATAAAGATATTTATGAAAGGCGGTTGGTGCTTTAGGGCGTACCTTTTACTCTGGCAAAAGTTGACGATAATTAGTGTATCTAAACTCGTATTACGAAGGAGCATACGGTTTTTGAGTCCAATCAATGGGATCGGGCTAGAACAGAATTCTGCGTTAACTGGGAGATTAAGAATTGTAGATGTTATCGAGAAAATAATCGCGAGTCAAAATTACTTGATTACGGTTGGAAGGATAGTGTATAAAGTTCTGCGGCAGAAATCAGTCGAAAAGTTGGTTGGGAAAGAGTAAGTTCATGAGGATTAGCGTGCAGCTGCTACTGCTATCTGTATCAGAGGTATCTGGATCTTGATGTTGCTCTCCGCGAAACACCAGAAATTCCACGACTCATAAGTAGTCATCCCTTCTATTGCAGTTTGTGCGTAGCATGTGGGGAAATTCAGAAACCGTGCCATATGGGGAGGAGACTTCATGTCTTTTCTGGGCATTATTGTGATGGAAGAATTGTCGGGTGGTACAAGTCTCTAGGAGGTTCCTCTTAGGAACGTACATAGTCGACGGTTCAGGGGTGGGTCCACCCATCGAGAAACCACAGTTCAAGAAATAAGATATCGCGTTACACCATGGCATTTTACTCATGCCATAAGACGAATCAAGTGCCCTTCCTCAGCGGTGGGGAGAGGTTTTGGTGAGCTTAAAACCCCACACTCTTGGCTGTACGGACAGTCGACGTGATCGTCTCCTTTCCTACAACAAAAAAGAATTTTCGATGCGAGCTAGAGTCCAAACTGGCAAGTCACTAATTTACAGACATTTGAGAAGTTATCATTATAATTCACGAGCATTTACTCAAACTGACTCATTCAATTGAGGAAAACCCCAGAATGGAATTAACAGGTTTATTTAATGAATCCGTCTCATGTAATGTGAACAGATCATTCAAGAAGAAATTTGGGACACTGCAAACCTACCGGGAGATCTGTAATCTGGAGGATTTGGAACATCCCCCCATAGCAGGGGGGCTAGTTAGTTCACTAATTGGCAAGTTCAGAGGAATCGAAGCACTCAAACTACTTAGAAAAATACTATGTGTTTAACGTTTTACTAACACGTTTTATAGCCACTTAGCTACTGTTATAGCCAATTGTCTGTTCGTGTAATTGAGCGAAATTTCTTTCAAAAATATAAAACAATTATAAAATAAATTTCTAAAACTAAATTCCGGAAGTATGGAACGCCCTGAAAGACTTGTTCAGGGTGCCATAAATAAAATAGTGAAAATCCGGAACGACATTTGGTCAGAGGTTAGTTTTAAATACAAAAATAAATACAATTAGATGGTGTGTAGTCTTGTACAGACTCAGGTCGACCATTCCTGAGTGAGTATGGTTTATTGAACCCCAACCACCAAAGAACACTAGTAACCACTGTCTAGCATTCAAATCCGTATAAGACGAAGTTACTTTTATACGGATTTGAATGCTAGACAGTGGTTACCGGTGTTCTTTGATGGTTGGGGTTCAATTAACCATACTCACTCATGAATGGTCGACCTGAGTCTCTACTAGACTACACCTCATTTACACGTCATACACATCATCCTCATCTCATTGGGTCATGGTGTTGCTTATTGTTCTGAAATGAACAGATCGCAACTTACACACATTAGGGATTACAAAAAAAAAATTAGATGATAAAAGTTACAAAGAAAATTTAAGCATCTGTATAGAACTTCACATAGGTATTTCGAATTACGAGAGAATTTAGTACACTTTAGTAACATAATGAAGCCAAAATTAGCCAGAGGTAGTTTCTTGTGGTTAATACAATACAGTAGCGACATTCACTCATGTACCAATCAACATCATCATGTTGTAAATGAGTTATCACAAGATATATGACGTCACCGTAGTTGTTTAACAAACGAAGTAACAGACAGATGATATTTTACATTTATCTACATACGTCAGAGCACTAAATACAAGTTAGTAAACTATGGTTTATTTTGAAAACCATAACTTAGTTACTTATTATTACAATACAAGTCACTGTTGTTTATATATGAGTATATCCGAGTATATCAACTCACTACTATTTATTCTCATATGAAACGTTCCATTAGAATATAATTAACAGACTTATCACATTTACTGTATCTAGATATACATTTAGAACAAATTTAAACAATTAGTAAAATAAATAATGTGTTTAACGGTTATAAAACAGACTTTGTTTCCCGGTATTTCTGTTCCTCGTAGGAGGCAATTTAATAAAATGTCATCTATCATTTTCCCTTGTCCGTCCGTCATAATCAGATATTATATACCACAAGAGATACCAAAAACCGGTTTTCGGATTCATAATCTAACCAAAACGTTAGTGGGCCTAAATTTGGTTTGAAATTCTGGTTTTAACCGGAAGACAAGGAATCGATTTAGAAACTACAAGAGATAGAAACAAATGGTTTTCGGATTCGTAATCAGCACAAGAGTTAGTGGGGCTGAATTAAATTTGAAGTTCCCGTTTCAACCAAAAGTGGCCCAAAAACCGGAATTTAAGAAATCAAAGTCGGAATTAGGAAAAAGTAGTGTCATTCGATTCCTCTTAAAAAGTATATCCAGAAATCATTGGGTTTGAAGTTCCGGTTTCGACCGGAAATGACTTAAAACCGTAAGTCAAGAAATCAATGTCGGAATTTGGGAAGAGTAGTGTCATTCAATTCCTCTTAAAAAGTAGATCCAGAAATCATTGGGTTGAAGTTCCGGTTTCGACCGGAAATGACCCAAAACCGTAAGTCAAGAAATCAATGTCGGAATTTGGGAAGAGTAGTGTCATTCAATTCCTCTTAAAAAGTATATACAGAAATCATTGGGTTTGAAGTTCCGGTTTCGACTGGAAATGACTCAAAACCTAAGTCAAGAAATCAATGTCGGAATTTGGAAAATAGTGTCATTCGATTCCTCTTAAAGAGTAGATACAGAGTAGATACATCATTTGGTATGAAGTTCCGGTTTTAACTGGAAATGGCCCAAGACGGGAAGCCAAGAAATCAAAGTCGGAATCTGGAAACAAAAATATTGTCGTTCGATTTCTCTTAAAGAGTAGATACAGAAATCGCTAATGGTTTTTGCCATAGGTCAAAGGTTTTTAAAAACGTTTTTTAAATATTGCCACCAGTGATGAGACGCGTCGTCGATATGGATTTGATCCATTTAAATTACTCTTCCATCGATTGCTCAACTATGTTTTTCGTTTTAGTTCACATAGGTCTATGATAATCACAGAAGTCTACAGCTCTAATTTTCTTTCTAGAGTTCTTAATTTGAAAAGTAAATTCTATTTCTTTTTGTTCTTCATTAATTCTAAACATACATTCCTTCATTACTAACTTACACTTCGTGTGTTGTTTTTCTACGTCGCTTACTTTGGCGACAATTAGTGATTTTCTGCAATTTGTTCATCAAAATCGGTAAAAGTTTGAATATTTCAAGAGTGCGACCTTAGTTCCCTATGCATTTTACGATAAACGTATATATAATCAAAGTTATAGGGATCAAAAAACGTACAACTTTTATTTTATCATTTTTTTCTACAGAGCGTATTTTTAATCTAGTCAATTAGTGAAACTCACTTTTTTAAATCTTACAAAGGTTGTTTTAATTTCTCATAATTCATTCGTGATTAAATTAGGTTATGGTTTTTTTGCAAGGTTAATTTTACATTGCTTATTTATGATTAAACTTAGGTTATATTTCTAATTATTTATATTGGCAAGAGAAAATTGTGTGAATGTTAAAACTTAACCTGATCTCGTTTCCAATAAGCCAACAACAATCAAATTCCGAAAACGTCACTTTTCTTACATTTCTAATATTAGTATTTTCATCTCTTCCGATTGGTCTAAATGGAATAATCAAACTAAAAGTTCGAATTTATTAATGAAATTTCTATATAAGTTCTAGGGTTATATTTTGCGTAAATAATTAAAAAGACATTCACAATTATTATGATGGATATTAATTAATGTTCAAATTTAATTGAAATTGAATTCAATTCACGTACGAAATTTTGACAGACATTATACAACTACAGATATTCACGTACCACACAAACAATAAACAGGTAGGTTGTACTCGTAATTTGTACACAACAGGCAATAGTTGTGGAATCAAAACAGCAGTCCAGAGTGAGACCATCTCTACAAAATTCAGCGTGTAAATTGTTTGCTAAAATAGCAAGTATAAATGACATTGTTACTATCGATGTCGTGTGTTGATATCGACAGGATACTATTGTCTCATTTAATTACAAATAGTTTCGGTCTGGCTGAAATTATTGAACAACGAAACTTAAAATTATATTTTTTTACCAATAAAAATATTTAAGTCATTCGTTGACGTTTTGGCGAATGCAAATTTTTTGAGATTCATAAGTTACATCAGTTGAGTATGCATCCCACCGGGTTGGTCTAGAGCAGTGGTGTCAAACTCAATTTTGAAGAGGGCCATATATTAAATTTAGAATGTGTTGGCGGGCCAGATTAAAAAAACAAACAATGTACTGAATTATTATAACATTTTATTTATTTAATTGTACAGTATCTAATATACGGTTGTAAAAAATCATATCAAAGTTATAAAAGATGGTAATTATTTTGAGCTCGAGAATCCAGATACCTGACTTCTCTTGTTTTTGACAAGCTCATTGATATCAGGTAGAGATGGCGTTACGGCCCGCTTGTCTAGGCACGCGCTGCCCTTAAAATTACTTATAAATGTAGTGTGCGCATTTTAAAACTTCCGTAGAGGAATCGAATGAAGTCTTAAAGCTCTAAAAAAAACATGATTCTTCTTTCTGTGACACATTGCGATCGCGGGCCGTATTGATGCAGCCCGGGGGCCGGATGCGGCCCGCGGGCCGTATCTTTGACATGACTGGTCTAGAGGTAAAGTCGTCGTCAAAATCAGCTGTTTAACAGCTGATTTTCGAAGACGAAGGTTCCAGGTTCAAATCCTAGTAAAGTTAGTTACTTTTATACGGATTTGAATACTAGACAGTGGTTACCGGTGTACTTTTATGGTTGGGGTTCAATTAACCATACTCTCTCAGAAATGGTCGGCCTGGGTCTGTACAAGACTACACGTCATTTACACGTCATACACATCATTCTCATCTCATTGGATCATGGGGTTGCTTATTGTTCTGAATTGAACAGATTGCAACGTACACAAATTAGGAATAAAAAAAAAGTCGAGTATGCACCTTAGTATGGTTACCAGTTGACCGTCATATACTAACAAAAACTACCGGGTATCATATTAACGTCTTGTTAAGATTTAAGTTGCAACTGCAACATAATTACGTATACAAAAATATAATTTAAATAAACATAATACATATCGCTATCTGGAGAGTTATCGCTGGGTGGTATCCTCCTCAAAGTCAATAACGCGGTTGGTTTTTTTTTAATTGTTTTGTTAATGTATTTGTGAACGTTTTTGCTGGTTGTTCTTCTACACCTGCAAAATAAATAAAGAAATGAAAAAACGATTCAAGTTTATTTACGCCAAAAGTCTTTTAGAAATCTTTGAAAAATTATAGTTAACAAATTAGCTGATTGTTTTTAAAGCAAGACATGTTCTAATAAAAAAATAAAAGTTACTAAAAAATCGTATCTTTAGTCACTATTTATTGAGCCTACTTATTTTAGTCAGTTAAATATACATTTTAAAAAGTTAAGCTGTGTACAATTTTCAATATTTCATACGAAATATAATAGTATATACTAATTTTACCAAACTGTCTTCTTAAAAAATAGCTATGGCAGCGCACAGGAGTATACAAAAAAATGTATATAACGAAAATATTACATAGATGCATTATGTTGTCTGATTTGAACATGTAGAGCTTCACTAAGTAAAACGTGATTTCTAATTTCCTTCCTGACTGACTGGAAAAGTATGCTTATCACCATGCCAAGCCCTATGGCTTAGCATGCCATGCTAAGAAGCATTTACTTTCCACCCTGCAAAAGACACCTTCACTTCATTAGCACAGGGTTTAGTGTTAAATAATAAAACAAACATTTTTTATTATTTCTTACCATTTGTAGCAGAGCCAATTCACACAGTTTTCTACCTCGTTCAAAACTCTTTTTTCTCAGTTTCCTGTTTTTAAAAAAACAATTTAAAAAACTTCAACACACAAAACCTTTGTTAACAAAACTGGATAGAGTATGAAATGAAATTAACAGCTGATTTTAGACACCCATGTTGCTAGGGGTAAACTATCGTATATGGTTTAACACTGTAAAAATTCTTAGAGGTGAATTATTGTAAAATCACTTGCGATAGCATACCTCTCTCTATTCAACAATGTCATTTACGATGCTATAACACTGGGTTTGGGTTTCTCAGTTGTTGTGGTAGCCTACTAAATACAGATACGATACTTTACCCCTATAAAATATGACCCTCAATTGTAATAAATATGCAAAAACCAGGAAATCACAAATTTTGCCCTTACGATAGTTTACCTCTGTGGTCAGTTCACAACTGTTGTATAATGAAATTCATTACTCTCAGAGGAGAAAACTCTGATTATTATCTTTTACACCTCTACCTTTGCTGTTGTTAAATGCTTTAGTCATATAATTGGCTAACCATGTGATAAAAAATAGAAATATTTTTTGTTACCCTGGATTTAGGAGATCGAGTGCAAAATAATTAACACTCCACCTGCTTTTTTCGGCAAACTCCTTCCATAAAATATTCCTAAAATGGTGAAAAATTGAAGGCACTGTGAAAACTATTTTATATAAGATTCAGTTAATTAGGCTCAAAACTTTCATAAATATTCGAATAGGCATTACCTAGTAATGTACTGTTGTTGTTTAGGTCAACAGCCGAAAGGCTGGTTTGAACCTCTAGAGGTTTTACTAAGTAAAAACGAGAAGTAAGGTGGTTTACATTTGCCTTCCTCACTGAGTTGAAAGAGTATGCTTATCAGCATGCCAGACCCTCCGAAAAGCACTCACTTTCCACCCTGCAAATGACATCTTCACTTCATTAACCACAGGGTCTGGCTGCATAGTGAAATTCATTACTCTCAGATAAGATAACTCTGACTAGTGTCTTTTACACCTCAACCTCTTCTGTTCTTAAATAGTTCAGTCATATGCTGACTATGTGATAAGAAACAGAACTATTTTTTTTAGCCCTGGACCAAACAGATAGAGTGCAATTAAAATAACACTCCACCTGCCCGTTTTGGGTATAGTAATGTACTACATGTATCAAATAGTTTAGTAACAAGATTAATAATTTCTACAGATGGACTTAATATAGGACTGCATGTGTTTGTGCATCTTACATATATTGAATTACGAGAATAGCATATGATGTTTACATATTTGAAGTTATATTATGGAGGAGGAATCTGTTAATTATACCACACATTAGCCCGGATGCAGCTTACTAATACTAGATAGAGGATAATGTATATATGTAGTCTAACGATACTGTTTCCACATCGAACAATTCCACCAGAATATAAGAGGGATCATAATGTAACCAAGTAATGGGAGAGGTGAACAGGCATATTCTGTTGTTGGTTTAACCCAGTTTCAGAAGCATTGTACTTACGACTACTACTGGTTGTTGTACTCAGGACCTCTGGAGATTACAATATTCTCTGCTAAACAGTAAGCAAAAGCTTGCATATTGTTGCGACAATCACTTGACACTTCATTACGCTTTCATTAGCCGTACTCATATCTTGGGAATTTCACCGGCCTACTTAATATCTTTTGCCTTAATAGTTTGTCATTAGAACTAGAGCACAAGTAATTGTTAGTTACATTTTGGTCTACAAGGAAACCAGATTAACTAAAATCTTGATAAATAATTTGTAACTTTTACCTAATGGATGAAATCAGAAATTTAAACTGAAAATTCTTCGTTCGGGGCCATTTTTACTTTCTCTTGCCTACATGAATAGTACTATTATAGGGGAGGAAAGTATTGTTTTCATGTTTTTTTTTGAAATTGAGTTTTCTCTACTGACATAATGGTGATGCAGGACTGGCTTAACATTGCCACCAAGAAAAGGGTACAAGTCTAACAGAGTTTTTTCAAAAGAAATTAATCTTTTCGGAAGTTGCCCTACTGCCGAACAATATATGATGCTATTTTTTGTATTTTACTTATTATGCCCTATTTTTTTAAATTATTGATAATATTTAGGTACCTACTGTAACTTGTTATTTTTACCTACAGTACCTTAAAACTTAAAATTATTTATCGTGATTTTTGTAAAACTTATCATACTAATTATTTTGTTTTGTTTAGTTTATTTTTAAAATCGAACAAGTGTATTATTTATTCAAATTATATTTTGGTGCCGGATTATCCAACATTTTGCTTATCCGACCATCTCCCGGTCCCGTTTGTCTCGGATAATCGAGACTCTACTCTTAATTCACTACATAAGCACAGTACGCAGGATACATAGGTCTACAGAAATGCAGGATTTATCACAGTATTATAAAATCTGATCTTGGTTTGCCTTGAGAGATAAAAAACCTTAAGATATTGTGACACTTATCTCTAAGGTCCGTTTCGGGATCAGGGTAAATTAAATAATGAACACACTATAGCTTAAAATTAAATTGTTTATTACAACTAAACATTACAATTAATAAAATGACTAAAATCTACAATTAAATTACTTATAATAAATAACAAACTAATTATAATTAACGAATAACAGTAAATAAACTTAACACCAATTTACGAAATACTACTTACAAAAATGATACAGAATAAATGAACGTTAAACAATAGATTCACAGTAACGTTGGCCTTCTCTAACGCACTGTTATGAACTACACAATCCGCTCACTGAATCACAGCAAATCGAAACAAACTGACTAAATAAATCGCTTTGCTTGTATAGGTGAATCTATGGAGATTTCGAGAAGGACAGAGATTTCCTATTTAATAACAAAAATACAATATTCTTCTGACGGCTTCTGGATAAATCTTAACAAACAGTAAACAAATTAAGATTGAATAGAAGGTGTTACAAAAAGGCCTATTATCTAAATAGGTACCCGACTCTTTAAACAACATCCGTACAACAGTAGGCAGGCCTACCTGTACTACCTACATAACCATTTATGACTATTTTTTGGAAACCCCATTAATCACTCTTTTATATATGTTAACATTTTTAAAATATCGATCCTCCTCAAAAATTCTCGAACACACATTCACTTTAGATATTGTCACAATATTTTCTAAGACGCATTTCAAGATGGACATCGTATTCAACCGGATTTTCTAATATCCTACTATATAACGTATTTTTAAACCAATTTATTTACAAAATTCTGAAAGTTACTCCAATTCAAATTGTGTCAATCTTGCTTGGATTTTTTGTTGCCAACAGTATATACCTACAAAAATTTTCAATTATATTGCCTACACAAAAACATTCACAGGGATTTTGTAAACTCTAATTATTATTATTTTTAAAAACAATAAATAAAATGTTATTTTTCTGGTAGAGTTCAGTTTCAACATGAATTGTGGTTTTCTATTGATATTATATGCTTTAAGTAAACCTGGCTTTTATATTCTAACAGAAATAAAATTGTACTAAAACGTTACATATTATTTTTTACGTTTAACTGACCACAAAATATTTTGACTATGAAAAAATCATTTATAAAAAGTAACTCAACAAATTAAATAAACTTTTAGTTTTGTCTTATGGATCTTATTTGGTTTTTTGGTAAAGGGGTCAATCTATATTAAGTGGCCCAAAGATGGTTGCTTGAGTATTTTTTTATTTTACTGGCTTGCCCCAATGATAGGAGAGTTCAAACCTTTATTTATATTTTTCCTACATTTTCATCTTAAAAAAATACGACCATTTTTTATTACTGCGGCCACAAGCATTTTTACTTTATTTAGCCCTAAATTACTATATAGGAAAGGAAAATAAAAAAAAGACTTAGGTATTCAAATTAATAATCTATCCAATGAAGAATTATCTGGACGAATAGTCGAATACATAATCTAGTGAAGGTAAAAATATACCGAATAAATAAAAATCAGCCCTAAGGTTGTTCTCCCTCAAAAATAAAAAAAAAAAATTCCCCTTAGTAGTTACAGCTAATATTTTATTACAGATTAACTAAGCTCAAATTTAGTAAATTTTTATAACAATAAGTTTACAAAATGTTAAAAACAACTACTAAAAGCAGGGTTGGAGTAAAAAATCCGAGGTTCACGAGAAAGCAAAAATATTTTGACCAGTTGTTTTTTTTTTTTATAGAGAAGTAAAGTTGTTTTACGGAAGAAAATTCTGGAACAAGTATCTCATTTCAAATATCTTGGCTGTGATATCTCTTATCAACATGATAGGGACGCTTGCACCAAGGTACATCGCTTCCAACATATCTGTGGAACCATACATAGAGCTCTTAAGAATAGTGCCACCAAAGAAACAAGAATAAAGTTCTATAAAACAATTACGGCTCCGACATTACTATATGGAAGTGAAACTTGGGTGCTATCCAAGCGTGATGAAAGCAGATTGCAAGCTTCTGAAATGAGGTTTCTGCGGAGAACATATGGGTGCAGTAGAGAGGATCGTTTCAGAAACACGGATATCAGAGCTCAGCTGAATATATTTTCAATGAGAGATAAAATAAATGGGAGTAGGAGGCATTGGTTTCAACATGTGGACAGAATGAGTGAATACCGGATCCCTAAGCAGGCCCTCATATACCAACCAATTGGGAAAAGAGATAGAGGGCGTCCAATGAAAAGATGGACCGATTGTAGAGGCGAAGAGGTTCGGAACAGGCAATAATGCCTTACCCGTGAAAGGAAGAAGAAGAAGAAGAAGTTTTTTTTATAAAAGTGTTCATTGCATGGTATGTAGTATTTAGTTTTTTAATTTTAACTTTAAAAAAATAATGAAATTTATTTTTTATATGTACAACATTTATAATTTTTATCCTCATTTACTTTTAATAAATTTGGCATTGATTTTTGCAGAAAACTAAATACTCCAAATCATCGATCTGGAAATCTTAAATATGTTTAAAAAAAGTAAGGATTTATGTCAATTTGAACAAAAGTTATTTACTTTCTAACGCTAACATATTAAAAAATTTGACTTTGAAAACTCAAGTTATATTGTACATTATAACCTCCACAACGCACTTGCTTTGCCTACAGCAAAAATCTAAAAACCGTAATAAAAACTATGCACGTCATAATAATTTCAGCTAAGCAATTAATTTTTTAAAAAATTAACCTTCTACGAGCTTTCTTTCGGATAATATGTGTCGTTGTCATTGTTTTTACAGCTGTTTACGCAAAATTTTACTTTTAACGTAATGATTAACAAAGTCCCATTTCCTTGGTTACTACGTAACGTATTTTGAATATAAAATCATTAAAAATTCAAAACATTTTAAACTATCAGAAATTGCAAAAAAAATTATTTTTACCATTTTTGGTCTGGGAGTCCCTCCTTAAAACATGTATACATGACTTGATGGTTAGGACATGTACTTGAACAGACTCGTAAACTACAAGCAATATTTCTAATAATATGTTAGAAATCTGAAAAAAATTATTGTTCTTACTTTAATAACTAGAAAAAATTAAGTGTGGAATAAAAATATAAAAACCAGGAAAAGCAATTAACCAGTTAATCTAATGCACCCTGAAATTTCTAGTTGTAGTTTTTCACTTTCTTATAATATTACGTGTAAAAATACAAGAAGATTTAAAAGGATTTTGTGAATATATAATATATTTTTGTTACATAAGTAACGGTGAACAAAAGGGTAATACATTACATCTAGAAGATTTGTATCATTCATATGACAGTACAACTGTATAGGTTGTATCTACTGGTACAATAAAAGCAAACTGGACCAGAAACAAAGCCCATAAACAACGCAAACCTTCCGTTGAGATTACCCTTTTGGAATTATGTACTCTACTTAAATGCGACTTAAAATTATCACTTGCTTCCTTTATCTGGATTTTTTTTAAATAAAGAAAGAAAAAAAGGAAATGAATAATAAATAATTTCTGTGTTAAGTACCGTACTTTTAACTTTCCTTAATTCAACAACTTTTAAAACTTATTACATAATGACAATTAGGTACTCAATTCGTTTAACTTTATATGCATCAAAAATGTCTCATTGAATATTTACTTTCTTTTGCCTATATAAAACATATAGGAAGGAATTTTTTTTCTTGTTTAACGTCCGACTCTTCTGCAATTACTGCTAATGCAGACGGTGAAGGATGAAATGAATTTTTGTAACGTATGAAAATATGCCACGCCTGAATGTATACAGGAAGGAAGTAGACTATTGTTTTCATGTCGATTTTCATGTCGACATCATGATTCATGATGATTTCATGTCATAAATCATGTTTATTTTTCATGTCGAAATTGAGTTTTCACCGTATCTACACTTTTCAGACCCCCTGAATCCAAAAAAAAACATGTTTTTAGCGATTGCTCTGTGTGTGTGTCCATGTGTGTGAACAGAATATCTCAAAAACGGAACCTCGTACGAACTTTAAACTTGAAACTTAAGTTAGACATCACTACCGGACCCGACACGAACATTTTCATCAAAATCGGTCAACCGGAAGTAGTAGTTTATTCGTGTAATTTTTTACTTTTTTGCGATTTTCTCAAAAACGGGTCCTACGATTTTTTTTAAATCGCTTGGTTTACTAAATTTTTTATGTTTTACTAGATAGGGTAGGCGCCATGTTTGCTGAAATTCTTGATGAGGCTGTTTTCACGTCAAATTTTTTTTTAAGATTGCGGCTTCAATATGCATTTTAGCGCGAACACTTATATTAAAATATGTAGAGAATTTGAAATCCTACAACTTTTATTTCGAACATTTTTTTTGTATAACGCTCAGTTTAGCGGTAATTAGCGATTTTCTGTTTTTTCTCTCACGAAAACGTAAGAAAAATCGATTTTATAAGATTTCGGCCTTAGTATGCATTTTACGACAAAAGTGTAAAGTCATATTTATAGGAAATTAAAAGATCTACAACTTTTATTTAAAGCATTTTTCTCTACAGAGCCTACTTTAGCGTGAAAGAGTGATTTTCCGTATTTTAAAGCCAAACTGAGGTTGATTTTCATTTTGCGTCTTTTACTCATGATGAAAATTAGGTTATGTTTATTGAGGTTAGTTTTTTGTTTATTTCTAATGTTTTATTACTAATGTAAGGTTTATTGTTAATTATTTGCAATGGCAAGAGAAAGTTGTGTGAGTGTTTCACACCAGATTTTGAAACATAAGAACATACACGTGGGATTAATATTAATTAACATTATTCTAACATAATTATTATACATCGATGCAATTATCCATCAAACGCAGCTGGACATTACGCTCATTGCAATTGACTTGTAATTATCGTACTAAATTGATACCGAAATTGAAGAGGAAAGGTCATGAGTTGTCACTGCGTGGTGCTTCGTTCGTCCAATAAACGGTTTCCATGCCCTTCCCTTTACTTACCTAGTGACTGACAGAATCACTGAGAATGTATTTAGTGTTTTAAGTTATTAGTAAAAGGAAAGTTAATTTTTTTTTTTTTTTTTTTGGTTTAACGTCCGACTGTTCTGCAATTACTGCTAATGCAGACGGTGAAGGATGAAATGATTTTTTGTAACGTATGAAAATATGCCGTGCCTGAGTGGGATTCGAACCCAGGACCGCATGATGAGAGGCGAGCACGTTACCAACTGCGCCAATGCGGCCGGCAAAAGGAAAGTTAAACGGTTTAAGTTACAGTAATTCTTTAATGGGTTTTTAATAGCGTATTTCTTTTCTCTGAAAATTTGGTCATCATTTATAATACGAGGGTTATCCAGAAAATAACCTCCGTTTTGAAATAAAAAGTAAACGAGTGAAAATACAAATCTTTATTATATACATATTAAAACTACAGTTTTTCTCTATTTTTCGACATAGTCGCCAAACAGATTCAAGCACTTGTCGTACCTTGAAACAGTCTTTAAAATACCCTCTGTATAAAAATCTGCCACCTGTGAATCTAGCCAACCCATTCACGGCGGTTAGAAGCTCTTCGTCATTGGCGAACCGCTGAGATGTAAGCCACCGCTTCATGTTCGGGAACAGGTGAAAGTCACTAGGAGCCAAGTCCGGGCTGTATGGAGGATGATGGAAAACGTCCCATTTAAACTTGGCCAAAAGTTCATTTGTTCTTCGAGCTGTATGAGGGCGAGCGTTGTCATGCACAAACACAACACTACGTGTCAGAAGGCCACGACGCTTGTTTTCGATCATCCCCCATACAGCCCGGACTTGGCTCCTAGTGACTTTCACCTGTTCCCGAACATGAAGCGGTGGCTTACACCTCAGCGGTTCGCCAATGACGAAGAGCTTCTAAACGCCGTGAATGGGTTGGCTAGATTCACAGGTGGCAGATTTTTATACAGAGGGTATTTCAAAGACTGTTCCAAGGTACGACAAGTGCTTGAATCTGTTTGGCGACTATGTCGAAAAATAGAGAAAAACTGTAGTTTTAATATGTATATAATAAAGTTTTTGTATCTTCACTCGTTTACTTTTTATTTCAAAACGGAGGTTATTTTCTGGATAACCCTCGTACTCAGAGTTAGTTAGAGTTTATTCACTCAGAGCTATCTCCACCGAGTAATGAATTTCAATGTACAGCCGGATCTTGTGGTGAATGAAGTGAAGGTGTCATTTTTTCTTCTTAATGAGGAGAGCATTAGTAAACCACCTCACTCCTCGTTTTACTTAGTAAAGCCTCTAGAGGTTCAAACCAGCCTTTCGTCTGATGACCTAAACCACATACAATTCATAATACACATACAACATTTTCACTTGAACTTATTTTGGGTATGATGGTTAAATAATTTTCTTCTTTATGTCACGAATTTTTTTTTGTCTTTAATTTTTATTACGGTACTATACATTGAGGTGTACAAACTATATATATGATTTTTAAATGGCGGTGGGTAATTTCAATTTAAGGAGAAGAGATACCCAGTGATACATTCTCAAAACTTCGGGTATTGTCCGTTATTCAGACCAACAGGTCTCTACTCCATTTTACCTTTAAACGACGCACAGTTGGAAAGTTCCTTGTAGCTAGATCACGGGCTAGTTGGTTTGGATGATCCTAGTCTTCCGTAAAATGTACTCAGACACGTACGTACATGTACTCAATACGCGGTTAGCTCCTTTACTGTAGGAATTTTGAAATCGTCGTGGAGGGTTTTATTGCTTACATAAAAAGGAGCGCCAGAAGCAAATCTTAAGAATTTTGATTGAAAGGCTTGGATCGACTTTAAATTACTCCCTGCCGCTATTCCAAAGAGCTGGACACCACAAGTCCAGATTGGTCTTAATAGGGATTTGTATATTAAAATCTTGAAGCGGAGGTTCAATCTTGATCGACGGTTAATTAAGCAGAAGAGTAACTTCTGGTGGCGGTTAAGTTCTAAACGTTTTGGACGCAGATGATGCTTCCAAGTTATTCACCTGTTAAACCATAAGCCAAGAATAAGGCCTTTAAGATAAGAATAAGACATGCTTATTCTTAAGCCTATCATGAATAAGGCCTTCCGACTACACCCATCTTTGTTTTGGTCTACCCACATCTTTTCGTCCATCAGGAATTAATTTACTCATTTTCCCCATCGATCTTCAGTCATATATGTTAACTGTTCCTCCCATTTCTCTCTGTATTTACCCACTGCTTCTAAGAGAGAGGTGACATTTAAAATGGTTCGAATTTTCTCTTAATGTGATTTATCCAACTACACCCCTGAACTCTTTTCGAGAGTCGCATTTCCACCGCCTGTGTCTGGCTTTCATCTTTCCTCCCACCTGTATTGGGTAGTTTAATTCAGAATTGTATTTATATTGACATTGGTGATGCAGTGAGGAAACAGCTCTTTCACATGACTACCCTGGGTGTGGGGTTAATTGCCCACATAGGGCGAATTACTAAACAAATTTAGAGTGAAGGCGGAAATGATGGACAGGATTATCAGAAAGAATTTGGGATTTGACTGGATTATGGCACGTTGTAAGTCCTATAAGCAATAAAAAGGTGCTGCAGGATGAGGAGACCTGGAAGTTGGTCGCTCGGTTTCCGGAGAGGGTGGTCGGGAGACTGCGGTGGGAGGAGACATATAGAGATAAGCGGGATCGCTCTCTCCCACAGTGAATCAATCCTGTCCCGATCTCAGTAGGTAAGGTAGGCACACTAATTTCCTGAGCTGGTGATGAAAGAGATGAATGAAAGTGAGAGAGTGAGTGTTGGTCAGTGACAGCAAGAGGAAAATTAGGCTACGGTTCCCTTCCACGCCCTGCCGACAGTACGTAAACAAATGTAGTATGTAGCTTGTAGTATTATATAAACAGTTCCGAGGGAGGTGAAAGATGCTTTGTTGATGCCGGATCAAGTGGCCAGGCGGCGGGTTTTTGGTTGGTAGGCGGTTACGGCCTCCTTGGGACTGGACGAGTACACCTCAATTGAGTCCAACACTACTTCCCCATCGCGAGGGAGTGAACATGAGTTTTTCTCGCCGCCTCGGATAAAAAAAAATAAAAAGGAAGAAAAAAACAAAACATTAGAAAAAAACAGTAATTTGTTTTGAAACTGTATAGATTTCATAACTAGTATGTAGTATGAATTATCAATGTTAGCAATAGATACTAAAAAGGAATTTCAATGAGGAAATAAAAGTTGATAATTAACGATTAACAATACCTTTGCAAAGGGAATTCCATCTATTAAATAATTTCTACAGACTGAATTGATTCTAGATAAATAAAAGCTTTAGAACTTGGTACGTTTAAACTGAGCAACATAACATGTAATCTCAAACCATTTCATTAGTTGTTTGAACACGAACGTATTCTGGTATGTACTACGGAGGGTAAGAAAATCCCCAAAGAATTTCCCTGCATGCAACGAATTATGTCTTGTTTAATTTGTAGACAATATGTTCATTCAAATTTCACATAAAACAAAGGTTAAATATTGTACATTATGCACAAAACAAATGTTATACAATAGTTCGTTGTTCACAATGCAGTCAAATGCAAGAAAATGGAGATCAACATTGAATTCTTGCTCTTTCTAATGACTATTTGAAGAAATATCTGCTCTGTGAATATACCATAAGAGCTATTAAAAAGGAATTGTACAAATCAAAAATCAATAAAACACATTCCAACGGAGTTCTTCAATTATCAAACTAGTAAGCTGAAATCTCAAATTGATTATTATTTAGTTTTTAAAAAATTTAGCTAACCCGTAAGCTAAGATTCGTTCGGCATCTGGGTATTATAAATGATTAAGAAACTTATAATAATTTATTTTTCTTCTTCTCCTTCTTCTCTTAACGGTTTAGGCCTTGGCCTGTTCCGAGATCACTTTCTTCAGCTCCATCTCTTCCTCGGTCTACCCAGAGCTCTTCTGCCTTGTGGTTTATATTCCGACACATAAGACGAGATGAGATACACAAATACGATTGTATCAGGTGATGGCGGTTCCTATCCTGTTGTATGGCTCAGAGGCTTGGCTATTGACGCAACGGAAAAAACAAATGTTGGAATCGGCAGAAATGAGTTTTTTGCGAGCAGTAAAAGGATGCTCAAGGGTGGACCACATAAGAAGTGAGGACAAAGAGAGGAACTACAGGTTGTTAGCTTACATGAGAGAATCTTAAAGTACAAGGAAAGATGGAAGGAACTTCTAAACTGAATGACAAATGGAAGAATACCGAAGCAGATGTGGGAATATAATAATTATTTATTTACAAAATTATAAATTACAGTAATTATTAAACCTATATAACTAACTTTAATTACAATTAAATTACTTCAATTAAAATAGTAATTACAAAACGTAAAGCTTAAACTAACTTAACTAACAATATCAATGATTTAACACTTAATAAAATCATTTTATGCCCATAACAGGCAAGTAGAGTGTTAAATTATTTGCACTCGATCTTCTAGTTTCAGTACTAAAAAATAATTTTCTGTTTCTTATCACATGCTCAGTCAAATATGACTGAAGCATTTAATAACAGAAGAGGTAAAGGTGTAAAGGACACTAGTCAGAGTTGTCACCTCTGACAGTAATGAATTTCAATAAGTTATACAGCCAGACGCTGAGGTGAATGAAATAAAGGTGTCATTTGCAGGGTGGAAAGTAGATCCTTTTCAGAGAGCCTAGTGTGCTAATAACCATACCTTTCCACTGAGTGAGGAGAGCAATTGTAAATCTCATCACTCCTCGTTTTACTTTGTAAAGCCTCTAGAGGTTAAACCAGCCTTTTGGCTGATAACCTAATTTTTGTAAATTTTAGATAAAATTTATACAATTAAAAATACAATTTTCATATACAATTATATTCAAATTTATACAGTTACTAAGAAGTAGTAGTTCTATACAATATATAAGACCAACCCAACTGACAGCTAAATTAAGAGAAATCTTTCTAAATGTTTTTTTCATTCAACCTGCAAAAAGTTAAATAACCGTTATATTAATTCAACAAAATATTTCATATATTATTATGTCTTTCTCTGTTATTTATTTTAAAAATTTTAATTTACTAAATAAATAATTATACCAATTAAATTACTCCCGCATTAAGATATATAATAATTTCAAATAAAAAGACCAACTAATTTTTTCCTCAAATATTTCAATTACAAATTGTACCTTTCTTAATAGTTTTAATCGAGAAATTGTGTTATTTTTTCATAAGAAAAGCCGAAATTATGTGTTACTTTCTTATCTCTTTGCAACAAGCCTATTATAACGTGCAGTAAGCCAACAAAGTATTATTTCATATGTGTAAGTTTACATTTATACCAGATTTTTCTGAAATGATTTTCCAGGATTACAAATTGCATTACTTTTAATTTCCGGCAAAAATGTTCGCCCTCATTAACGAAATATTTATCAACAAAGTTTATTAATAAAATTTATACGGAAAATACAAAATTAATTAATTAAATAACTCACAGGTTTGGTCTAGTGGTAAAGTCTTAGCCACGAGTCAGTTGTTCACATCTGATTTTTGGAGACGAAGATAACGTGGTTCAAATCCTAGTAAAGGTAGTTACTTTTAAACGGATTTGAATACTAGACATTGTTTAATCGTTTACTTTGATGGTTGGGGTTCAATTAACCTCCCTTTTTCCCTGAGTCTGACTCCCTGAGTCTGCACAAGACTACAACTCATTTACACGCCATACATAGACTATAACCTTCATTTCACTGAGTCATCTTATTGTTCTGAAACTGAAAGATTATAACGTATACGAGGTGTGGCTATTAAATAACGAGACTGACGTTGTAAAAAATTTAATTTTAATTTTATACATAATCACTTATTGTCACCTTCAATATACACTCTTTCTCTATCCCTACAACGCTCCATGCGAATTTTCCATTGCTGGAAACAGTGATGGAAGTTATTTTCTATCAGCTCCTTTAGGACACGTGCCGCTTTCTCTTTTACAGCTCAAATCACCATCACCACAGACTCAAATCTTGTCCCTTTTAATGCAGATTTCACCTTAGGGAACAGGTAGAAGATAATAACATGTGATGAAACGTGGTTTTTTACTTATGATCCGGAAACGAAGCGCCAATTCATACACTGGAAGAGCCGAACTTCACCGAGAGCTGAGAAAGCTCGAATGAGCACGTCAAAATTTAAAAAGCAATGATGATTGTTTTTTTTATATCCATGGGATAGTGTACCTTCACTGGGTTCCTGAAGGTCAAACAATTAATCAGTATTACTACCTTGAGGTACTTTCTAAACTACGTCAAAGAGTAAGGAAAAACGCCCTGAAATTTGGAAGGACAAATCATGGATTCTCCACCAAGACAATGCGCTAGCTCATTCCGCGTTATCTGTCAAGAGGTTGCTAGCCACGTACAGCATCTCAGTGTCAGAACATCTACCTTATTCACCAGATTTTTCACCATGTGACTTCTACCTGTTCCCTAAGGTGAAATCTTCATTAAAAGGGACACGATTTGAGTATGTGGAAGCTGTAAAAGAGAAAGCGGCACGTCTCCTGAAGGAGCTAACAGAAGATGACTTCCAGCACTGTTTCCAACAATGGAAACATCGCATGGAGAGTTGTAGGGATAGAGAAGGAGTGTATATTGAAGGTGACAATAAGTGATTATGTATAAAATTAAAATTAAATTTTTTACAACGTCGGTCTCATTATTTAATAACCATACCTCGTACAATTTGTGTGTCGACAGCCATATTTAATTTTACAACCGTGCATCGAACTTGAGATATTTCTTCCACTTAACACTGTATTACGCTAAACAGTGCAATACACAGAAAGCTAAATTTAAAATTATTTACGTAATTAATAATAAAATAGAAGAAAGTAATTAAATTGGTATTTTAAAATTAATTATCGGTCGCTCCTTTGGTATAAAAATTATTTATTAAAAATTGTATTAATTTTTAATATTTTAAAAAACAATTTTCCATAATTTTTCCTGGAATAATGAAATCAGACAAGTCGTACTAAAGTAATTTGTTGATGTAAATGTAGTTAACTTTTCACGTTCCCATTCACGTTATTCTGAAGAAAATCGTTCTGTTGTGTTTAAGCTGATTAAATCAAGATAAATCAAAATATTCAACGTCAAATTAACGTCTACCATGTTTCAAATTTATACTTGTTGGGTAATCAATTTACTAAATCTAATTATTAATCTAAATGTTAACTTGTGAATAATTTAAAATTAATGTTATTTTAAATTTATCATCATATTTTAGACAAGAATATAAATCAACAATTTTCAAAAGATATTTCAAAATAACAAATTATGAAATAATCTAAGTAGCTCAGTTGGTAACATTTATATTACAGTACTAATCCTGGATTCGATCCCGGCTAGGATCTGGAACGTCAAACAACATTCTGTTCATTATTATACAAACAAAACTAAACTGATCAGCATTACGAATATTTTTTTCAAATTTTATTATTAATTAAAAATTTGTTTGGCTTTCAGGCCAGCCCAGAGTCAGCTGGAAGATCGTCGTTATTATTTGATAAGCAACACTGGATGAGCAAGCGACTTTGTATGGTGACCAGCTAAAAGCCAATCCTAAACAAATTTCAATGCGGGTGCCTGTTCAAAAATTCATGCCTAATTAAGTCAAAAAAATACCGCGAAAACCAGCGATCAAATTGGTATCTGAAAATGTATTGAGTGAACCAGAATAAACCGAGAAAACATAATGAATCGAACCGAATTCAGAAAACTAATTACGGACCTTAAGGACTTCCATGAAAAGCAAAAATAAAATACCGGGTGGACAGGAGAAAGCAGAATAGCCTACAGAGAATGAAAGCTGAGAATGTGGCCTGCAAAAAGAGCTTCCAGAATCTTCTAACGTCACCTTACTTGGTATAGTATTAGCCCTGTACGAGGAGTCAGTAATAAAATTACCAGTGATACTAGCTAGACTTTTTGTTGTTTATCTTGACTTATGCCCATAACGGGAAGGTGAAGTATTAAATTAATTGCACTCGCTCTGCTTGTTCCAGGATTACAAAAAATAGTTCTTTTTCTCATCACATCTCAGCCAATTATATGACTGAAGTATTTAAGAACTGAAAAGGTAGAGTTGTAAAAGACACCAGTCAAAATTATTTCCTCTCAGAGTAATGAATTTCATTATACAGCCAGACCCTTTCGTGAATGAAGTGAAGGTGGCATTTGTAGGGTTCGACGTAAATGCTTTTCAGAGGGCCTGGCATGCTGTTAAGCATACTTTTCCACTTATTGAGGAAGGCAATTGTAAACCACCTCACTCCTCGTTTAAGTTAAGAAAGAAAATAACTTAGTAAAGCCTCTACATGTTCAAACCAAACTTTGTTTGATAACCTAAACAACAAGTTCTCGTTAATTTTTCTTAAATTGTAATTAAAATAAATGAATAGTTTTTACAATAGGACGATTAAGCATTCACATAGTTTAACAAACGTGATCATAATTCATTACGCGCTTATATTCAAAGGTGATACGAACATGAAGAAAAAAAAGTTGTCACAACAACGCACGTGGATTACATTGTAAGTATCAGCAACTTGGCAGGTTTGTGAAGGTCGAATAAAAGATTGCCTGAAGGTATTTTATGAGTTTGTTATGAGTGTGTTTTGATTTTAAATGGCCGATTATTCTGTCATGATATCAAATCGTATCCACCCCATTATACGAGTATAAAGAAAACACAAAGCTACCCATTCTATTCAAAGAAGCCTAGAATACGTACCCGCACAAAGATCTATAAGCTTCTATACTTATAAATCGATATATTAAAAATTTACCACGCTTAATAGCTTAGTTGTATTTGCTAAAACTATCCGGACCACAAAATAAAATTTATAACTGGCAAAACTCCCAAAACCAGTTCTATTTTATGACTTTGGAATTCTATCGTTACATTTCCCAAAATTTTAACTCTCATTTTCAGATTAGAGAACTGTCATAGAATATATTCTCAAATAAAGATTAAAATATTATTTTTAAGATAATTTTTTACCTGTGCAACAAATCTACAGTTAAAAGAAATTACTCTTATTTTTTTTTATCCGAAGCGGCGAAAAAAACTCATGTTCACTCCCTCACGATGGGGGAAGAAGTGTTGGACTCAATTGAGGCGTCCTCGTCCAGCCCCAAGGAGACCGCAACCGCCTTAACAACCAAAAACCCGCCGCCTGGCCACTTGATCCGACATCAGCAAACAACCCTCCACCTTCCTCGGAAAGCATAAGTCCCTCTTATTACCTCCACCTCCCTCCACCTTCCTCTTATTACGAAAGTATAAGTGCCTCATAACAGGCAGGTAGAGTGTTAAATTATTTCCACTCGATCTGCTAGTTCCAGGACTACAAAAAATTTTTGTTTCTTATCACATGGTAAGGCATTTATATAACTGAACCATTTAAGAACAGAAGAGGTAGAGGTGTGAAAGATACTGATCAGAGTTATCTCCACTGAGAATAATGAAGTTCATTATACAGCCAGAACCTGTGGTTAATAAAGTGAAGTTGTCATTTGCAGGCTGGAAAGTAGATGGTTTTTAGAGGGCCTGGCATTCTGATAAGGATACTTTTCCACTCAGTGAGGTAGAAATTAGTAAACTTCCTCACTCCTCGTTTTACTAAGTAAAGCCTCTAGACGTTTAAACAAGCCTTTCGGCTGATGACCTAAACGACAAGTGGTAGGTGTGTTCTTACTCTCTCTTCCCCAAAATAAATGTGAAGTGAAGGCAAGTATAATTTTCATGTCAATTTTTGAAATCGAGTTTTCACCGAAAATACACGATTTCAGGCCCTCTGAAACCAACAAAATGTTTTTAGCGATTCTTGTGTGCGTGCATGTGTGTGAACAAAATATCTCAAGAACAGGATTCAAAAGACTTTCGTAACCTTAATCACTTAGAGGAAAGAATAAATGAACCATTGACAACGGTAACAGAAGATATCTTAACTAACGTTTGGTCAGAAACTGAGAATCGATTGGACATTTGCCGAAGAACCAATGATCCACGCGTTAAATTTTATTAGTTATGTAAAAAAAGACTGTTTAAGACGACAAATTCGAGAAATAAACATCAACTGTAAGCAGGTTTATCCCTGTTTTAATCTGTAAACATGTTCAAAACGCTACCATTCTTTTAAGATGATTCTGTATTTAATCAATTTTTACAGTTATTTAAAATAAAAATTCGCCAGCTTTGTGGCGTAGTTTCTATTGCACTATCTTACAAAGCGGAAGGTCCCGGATTCGATTCCCGGCTAGAAAAATTTTAACACGATTAAAACCACCGTTACAGTACCAAAAGTGTAGTCACTAATTACCAAGATGTCGGTGTGACTTTACTTGAACTAAAAATAAATTTAAAAAAACAAAATACGAAATTCAAATTTTTCTGTCTTCTATTTTGTTTTTGTAAACAAGTGAAAATATTGTAGTAGGTTACATTTACATTATAACAAGAATGGCAACGTATAAAATTAATTTATGAGGTTAAAAGACCCCCTCCCTGTTAACCACATAGGGTTGTGTAACCCTCTAAATTTATATCAGACGTTCGATATACGTTACCCTTTCTCTTAGAACGCCTACAAGTTATGCTACAGCTGCATATTATATTACAAAATCTACTCCCATTTTTTTTTTTTTTTTTTTTTTTACTTGAACATATTTTCACAATGCTTAAATATACTGAAATAGTAAAAATTTGTCAGCAGTAATTACAATAGATTCAGAACAATATCCTTCCGAATGATGGTAATTTATTCCTGTTTAAACAAAACTTGAAAACCATTCATTATTTGTCAAGTTTGATCAGAAAATTGTATTTTGTCTAAGAATCGTAAAAATTATTTTAAAAAACACTTACGTCTCCAACAGAAATTATTATTCTACAATTCTTTCTTAAAACCTATCTGGATGTACGGTATTCAAATTTTTGGTTGCGCAAAGCTGAGTAATTTAATAATTACAAGAATTTTGAGTAGAATATAAAACATGACAACGTTTTCATTAATGAATGAAACAAACAAACTTGGTTTTCATTTTTGGGTAACTTTAATATTTTTAAATGATCAAAGATCAATCAGAAACTTTAAGCACTGTTCGGAGTATTTAAACAGAAAACGAGTAAATCTAAACATATAATTCGAATGTAAACATTTAAGTAGAAAAGAAAGATGGTTTATTTATTCAAAAAAAAATTATGAGGCACAACTTCCTTTCAACGCTTTTGTTTTCTTTTTTTTTTTAAATAACAGCTCCCTGAAGAGGAAAACAGAAAGTTACGCATTACTTTATTTATTTTAGTTAGATTACACTGGCAATTTATAAAACAAACATTCAAATTTTCCACGAAATTTAAATAAGGTAAGTATGTAGATGTTTTATTTACAGTTTATTTTCCGGTCTGGTGCGAATTTTTTCAGAAAATTCTTTCGTAGCCATATAAAGTAATCAAAAAGATAATACACATTTAAGTTTTGTTCGTATTGTTCTCGACTATTTCGTCTGTATTCAAAATGATTTTAGAGTACTGAAAAATTTATTCTGTGATACTTAAAAAATGTGTTGTTATTATCGATTAACTGAGCGAGGAAACAAGAAAAAGTATTTATTGAAATTCAGATTCAAAAATTTAATGTCTTTTTTATTTCAACCATAGCCATATTAAGAAAAAAGACCACTTTTTCTCTCCTCCTTCTCCTCCCCTACTCCTTCAGCTCCTCCTACTTCTCCCCTCCTCCTCCTTCTTATAATTCTCTTTTCATGGCATAGGTCATCTAGTCTGTTCCGACATCAAAATATTTTATTTTTTGTTACAAAGGTGTAATTAAAAGAAACTACTCTCAATATTGTAGAGATCTTTCAAAGCCTCCTTCTCCCTTCCTTCAGCCCTGTATCCAAGAACCTGCTTTAACCTTTTCAGTACCAACGTCCGAAAAACAGGACGTCGATATCTTTTACGCAATTATAACACCCGGTTCACCGGACGCCCGTAAGTTATGCATAAAGTACCAAGGTCCGGATAGCCGAACATTTCCAAAAAAACTTTTAAACAAAAATTAATGGAATAATGTATTTTGAAACCGTCTCCGTGGCGTAGTAACTAGTACGCTAGCCTACATAGCGAAAGGTTCCGGGTTCGATTCCCGGCTAGGGTCTGGAAATTTTAACACTTTAAAATCACCGTTAAGGTACCAAAACCCACAATAGTTGGTAATGACCAAGCTGTCAATGCGACTTTAAATAAACTAAAAAAAACTACTTTGAACATTTTTAGTGTTATAATGGTTCTTTTTTTTATGAACACAATAAAAATTAATTTTTAACAGGACATTTTGTTTTTCTGTAACGTTGAAATTATGGTCGGGAATGACGGGCTTACGCCTACATTTTTTCGAAGTAAGGGTTGGTACTTTTTGTACACCCTTATTCAAATTAAATGACACTTTTAAATATTGTTTCGGCACTGAAAGGGTTAAAATTCTGTCTCCATTCATTCTTTGACAATACTCCATCCATTTATTGCGATAATAACGGATTTTCTCATTTTCATTTTACTGTCCGCATTTACTTTACTAAGTAAAACAATGAGTGAGATGGATCACAATTGCCTTCCTCGCTGAATAAAAAAGTATGCTTATCAGCATGTCAGACCCTCTGAAAAGCATCTACTTTCCACCCTGCAAATGATACCTTCACTTCATTCACCACAGGGTCTGGCTGTTTAATGAAATACATTACTCTCAGAGGAGATAACTCTGAGTAGTCTCTTTTACACCTCTACCTCTTCTGTTCTTAAATGCTTCAGTCATATAATTAGCTGACCATGTGATAAGAAACAGAAATAAATTTTTAGCTCTGCAACTACTGTAGTAGATCGAGTCCAAATAAATTTAACACACCACCTGCTTGTTAAGGGCAAGAATTATAATATGTTATGGGAGGAATAATATCACTAAAGAAAACGTTTTGTAGTTTCAAATAACTAGTTGCAGTAAATCTTTAAACAAACCTTAACATTGTTCTTCTAGTTCAATCAGAGCTGACTTTTTTAAATGAATAAAGACGTTATGTTTATATTAATTATGATCGGATAGCTAATCAACAGTGTTTCCAAGATTACTAGACGCTTTAAAATATTCATTGTCAATGCATGAATCCTATTTTTTATCTACATTCAATTGTCTCGTTAATTACTGAACGTCCCTCCTATTAATTAAACAGAAGTATAAGAAAAATTATTTTTATAAACGCCTAATTTATGTTCAGTTAACATTAGAAATTATATTATTTTTAAATAATACTATGTTTCTACGGTGTGAAAAGAACAGAAAATAATCTTTGAGTATAATAATGGTCAAGAAAGTTCCCGCGTAATCACAAAACGGATTTATATAATATATTAAATTGATATTACAAAGTTCTTTTCGTACAAGATTACTTTTCTTACATACACGTTTGATAGAACATTTCTATTTTGTAATGTATATATTTAATTTTATATTTCTTTTGAAAAAATAGTATTACAAAACCGTTACATGAAAATTGTATAAGAAATGTGAATGTACAAGAAAATAAATAGGACTCTTTTTGTTTCGTATGTTACTTTTTTTAAAACAAATCTTTCAGGCCTACATATTGTAGCCACGTAGAGAAATTACATGTCAAAAGTTTTACCAGAAACGAAAGAAAATTTTAACGTCGGTAATAACAGTAAAATGTCTATGTTGTCTTTACTACATTAGTTAATACTAATAAAATACTAATACTAATACTAGTGAATACTACTGAAATACTAATGTATTTCAACAAAAAACTCTCCTACTACTTCAACCTCTTAAATATAGGACATATTTTAACAACTGGCTGCGCCAGAGGATTTTTTATGACAAAGTTTCTCTGTACATCCTTTTTTTGTTTTTGTTTAGGTTACCAGTGGAAAGGCTGGTTTGAACCTTTAGTGGCTTTACTGAGTAAAACGAGGAATGAGGTGGTTTACCATGCCTTCCTCACTAAGTGGAAAAGTAGCCTATGCTTATCAGCATGCCAGGCCCTCCGAAAAGCACCTACTTTCCACCCTGCAAATGACACCTTCACTTTATTCACCAAAGGGACTGGCTGTATAATGAAATTCATTACTCTCAATGGAGATAACTTTGAATAGTGTCGTTTACACCTCTACCTTTTCTGTTCTTAAATGCTTCAGTCTTATAATTGGGTGACCATGTAATAAGAAACAAAACGATTTTTCATACCCCTGGAACTAGTAGATCGAGTGCAAATAACTTAACCACTCCACCTGCCTGTGGGCAAAATCCTATTTTTTAACAAGGTGTAATTCTTTTACAATCAGTTTTTATTTTCTCTTGCCTGTATGAATATTTATACGGCAAAGGAAAAAGTAATAAAAGGCCTAATAATAATAATAATAATAGGGAAAGAATTGTTTTCATTTCGGTTTTATTGAGCGATCGGTATGAGTGTGTGTGTGCGCGCGCGCGTGTTTTGTGTGTTAACAAATTATCTCATGGATGGAATATAATAAGTTGAATCTTCGAACTTAAGTTAGGACTCGACAAGATCATTTTCATCAAAATTGGTCAACTGGAAGTAGTAGTTTATCGTGCGATTTTTCACTGTTTTGCGACTCTCAAAAGAGCTCCTAAGATTTTTTAAAAATTTACTACATTTTTCATGCTCTACAAGATAGATTAAGCGCCATGTATGCTGATGTATCATTTCAGTATAATAGCAATAAACAACCCCATGGCTCAACGAGATGGGGATGATATACACGACGTGTAAATGAGATTTAGTCTTGTTTATAATCAGGTTGACCATTTCTGGAGACAGTAGCCTGTGGTTAATTGAACCCCAAACATCAAAGTACATCAGGAACCACTGTCTGGTATTATAATCCGTATAAAAGTAACTATTTTTACTAGGATTTGAATCACAGTACAGTATTCAGATGAACTAATGTCTCCTAGCCGTGGGAGTGAAAGAATGCATAACGCTCTCATTCGCACAACCCATACGCGCCGTTCCAATAACATTGTCTTCAATTTTACTCATGGCCTCCGGGCCAGCCCAGTCAGTCAGCTGGTAGAAAGTCGCTATTATTTGTTAAGTAACACCGGTTGGACAAGCGACTTTGTACGGTGACCAGCTGACAGCCATCCATGAACAAACTACTGGGGGTCTCTGTTCAAACTCAGGCCTAATGCACTTCAAAAATACAGCGATCGAATTGGGTAGTTGTCAAAAATGTACAGTTCCCAATAACAAATAAAAGCTAAAAAAAAGAAAAGAAAAATTTACTCATTTTTGTGAGCAAGCGTTTATGCATGCAACAAACTAACAAGCAAGATAACGACTGTAGTATGTTTTCAGATTTGGATTATAACGGTAAAGACCTTTGAGCGCATGCGTACTTATGCCACATATCTCCCTCTCACTCGCTCGTCTATAGAACATTAGTTCGTCTGATACCTATATCTTTGTCTCCGAAAAACAGCTGTTAAACAGCTGATTTGCGGCGTCGCTTTATTACTAGACCAATTAGACTTAATTAGGTCTATCCATAATTAAGGATAAACCTTTTCATTACGACTTTCCTTCAGTATTAACGGATAATTCGCGAATTTTCGTTATCCACAAATACCGTGTCAATCATTACTGCGTATAATAATCAAGAGTTTACTTTGAAAGTAAACTAATTCAACGAAGTTCAATTAATTTTTTCTACTAAATTAATGTCAATTTTGAAGTATATTTTTACTTTAAAACAAAATTATTCAATGAAAGCAATGAAAGAAATTCAATTATATACTTAAGCAGGCGTTACTACTTCCTCTACTTACAAATTATATCACTTCCAGAAATTTACTACCAATCAATATTGTTAAAAACTGCTCGAATACCCTTTAAATTGTGTAACGAATTCAAATAGATTTCTCTATTCAGTAATTTCCTTTAGAAATTTAATTAATAAACGTTTTGACACGATTTCAAAATAAATTTAATTATCTTAATTGTATTTTTAAATGTTAATATTGAACCGTTTAAATCAAACGTTAAAAATTTATTTGACTTTTCAACCAGTCTGAGTCTTTATATAAAATTTGTATATGAATGAAGTAAATACTAAAGAATTTAATTAGTTTGTAACAAACGGATTGTAAAGAATTAACTTAATTTTATGACCGTTTATTCATTCATTCCTGTGACAATTAATAAATTTTCTTTTACATAACAAGCATTCTGCATTTTTATGATACTTTTTTGAGAGAAAACACTACAATGAAATTTCTCCCAAATGTTCCATGAATATAAGCAAAAACTCCCAAAATTATATAATTAAATTTTTGATTAATGAAAACAAAATCGCAACGAATGACATTTACTCTTAAACTGTGAACAAACTAGATACATTTCCTTACGTCACATCTCTATTCAGTTGGGAGACAGTTAATGACGTGATGTGACGGAATGGTGTAAAGTCGCACACTAAATGCGTCTCTTTCAGTCTGGTTTGTGATTTGTTTTGCCCTCCAAGAGAGTCGTCACTGTTCGTTTGAAACTGTAGAGTGGTTGTTTCTTTGTAATTTTTAAAGTTAATTTTTGTTATTTTGCTTCACTAGAATTTCACCATGGACTTATCTTCCTATGAGGAACTCCTTGTAATAGCTAGTATTGCAGATGAGTAAGAGAAAAAAAGTAAAAAAACGTTTATGGGTTTATAACATTAACACGTTGACTGTGTAACCCGAATATGTGTCACACTAGTTTTTAAAAATGGGCCACGTGCATAAAAAATGAGTCACAGTACATTTTTAAGTCGTGTATTACTAATGTGGTATTAAAACCTTGGGTTTCAGAGAGAAACATTGTACACGTAGTCTTTTCAAATAGTTAGCTTCTTTCAAATAATAGGTAATTTCGTACACAGGTAGTTTTTCTTGTTTTCCTGAACTAAAATTCTGTTATTATTTTTAATTTTATTATTTCTTTAGTTTATCTTGGTTGAAAGAAATAGTCTAGAAAACTTTGAAACTAAACCCAGTCATCTATTACATTTTTATTATGACACAAAAATGGTCACATGGTTCTGAAATGTAAAATCATTCCGGTAGATTATGTGAACCGAAAAGAATTTATTTTTAAAAAAATTTGGTAGGCCTATTTGTTGTTAAATAAAATAAGTAAAATAACAAAAACAAATTAATAAATAATTAATGTGAAAAAAGTACGATGGCTCCACTGTAAGTGTGACAAAATTTAGTGTGACCGTCAACGTGTTAATGCAAAGAGAGATGAGCCCTGAGAATTTCATACATTATTACAGACCAGAATGAGTGAAAATTTTTATTTTCAAACTCACTCAATTCATAGTTTCTCCTCCATATTGTAAGTGTTACCCAAACTATAAACCAATGAGACAACAATTTGTGCCGCACAGAGAAGAAAAATGTCGAAATGCTACTGGCGAGTGGCTCGTCAATAGCATGTTATGAACCCATAAACGTGGTTTTCCTTTGCTCCCTTCCTATTTACTTCTTTGCTAATTTTCTTTGCTATTACAAGGAGTTCCTCATTGAAAGATAAGTCCATGGTGAAATTCCAATACCTAAAGCAAAATAACAAAAATTAAGTTTAAAAACTACAAAGAAACAACCACCGCTACAGTTTCAAACGAACAGTGACGACTCTTTGGAGGGAATGACAAGTCACAAACCAGACTTAAAGAGAAATTTAGACATTTAGTGACATTTAGAGACATAGTGGCTTTTAGAGCTATTTAGTGAGCAAATTTACACTGTTCCGTCACGTCACGTCTCCAAACGTCTCCGAGCTGAATAGAGACAAGACGTAACGGAACGTATGTGCTTACAGCTTAAGAGTAAACTTCATTCGTTGCGACTTTATTTTCATTAATTAATTTAAAAAATTATAATTTTGGGAGTATATTCATGGATCATTCGGGAGAAATTTCATATCGTTTGTCGCATCATTTTTACACAAGCATTATCATAACAGATTAATTGCTCCATTTCCAAACATTATAATATAAAAATGACATTTTAAAATTACGCTGTATTATAATACTGAGTTAATCGTGTAACTTTGTTAAAAAGTTATGGATAAAAAATAAATAAATTTAAGCAATTAAATCTGTTATCAAATTTACAAGTACATGGATTTTTTATT
Organism: Catonia carolina; assembly: GCA_035578175.1. Classification (NCBI taxonomy): domain Eukaryota; kingdom Metazoa; phylum Arthropoda; class Insecta; order Hemiptera; family Achilidae; genus Catonia; species Catonia carolina. The sequence goes on along the minus strand of JAQMRL010000045.1, from coordinate 762,775 downwards.
ATAAAACCCTTTGTTGTGAAATACCACGCACGCGATCTTGCTATCAACAGTGTAATACATACTGCGTTGCATTTCATGTGAATTTAACAAATCAGAAAAGCTTATTGAAGGATTTATTTTCATCGTAGTCTAACAATATTATAAAACTTTAATCTACTTAATCAAATTTATAATTAAATTAAATGAATTATTTTCCTGGTATTAAGCTAGAAAATGATAATAATAAATAAAATCATTAAGAATTTGTCGCAATACAATTATACAACATTTTTCGTTGATAATACAAATGTTAATTATTGTTTGGATTTATATTATTATTTTTTTATATTATATTACTTTTATAATTCGATTATAAATATAACGTTGCGCTCAGGGAACAGGTTTTTAACTTCTGATTACCAAGATATTACCAAGATACGATTATTAAGTCCTATATGGTATTAGAAACAAGATATCAAAGTGTTTGAATTACATGGTACCTATTAGTCAAATTAAACATTTCTATTTAATTTTAATTTTCCGATTCACTTTTATTTATATTTTGATTTAACCCTTTATAGGGCAGCACTACGGGGAAAAATATTTATGTTGTAAAATGTTAAATTTTGTTTTATAGGGACTTGAATAATGTAATAATGCCAGACCAGTAAGATATTTCTTTTTTTATGTCAAGCCCTGGTAATTATAGTCACCAAGGAATGTTTATTAAAATGGGAATCACATAATATTTAGTGTTAAGAATGCTTATTAAAACAACTTGTAACCCTATATAACAGAAAAATGTGTCGTATTACTTATCTTAACTTTATATTAGCATGAATGCTTGCTTTCCCGTAAAAAACTTGAATTTTCTAGGCACTGTACAAAAGTAACAACAAAACAACATTGTAGCGTACGCTGAAATGAATCCTTACCACTTTCGTGTAAATCACAAAGCAAATGGTAGATGCGCGCTAATTTCAATAAGTGGATAACCCACTTACCAGAAAACATCTATAAAACCACAAAATGCCAATAGGGTTCAACTGCATAGCTTATGCTTAAAAAAATCGACCTTATTGCCAGTGGTAAGTATACCTACCATAGACCTTTTTGTAGTTTAGGTCATCAGCCGAAAGGCTGGTTTGAACCTGCAGAGGTTTTACTAAGTAAAACGAGGAGTGAGGTGGTTTACCTATGCCTTCCTCACTGAGTGGAAAAGTATGCTTATCAGCATGCCGGGCCCTCTGAAAAGCACATATTTTCCACTCTGCAAATGACACTTTCACTTCATTCACCACAGGGTCTGGCTGTATAATGAAATCCATTACTTTCAGAGGAGATAACTCTGATTAGTGTCTTTTACACCTCTAACTCTTCTGTTCTTAAATGATTCACTCATTTAATTGGCTGACCATTTGATAAGAAACAGAACTATTTATTTTAGCCCTGCAACGAACAGATTGAGTGTAAATAATTTGACACTCCACCTGTCTGTTATGGGCAGACCACAGACCTATAACGGGTTAAATACACTCTTGCACCATCATTGTTTATTCTTTGTTTTTTCTTCACTAGTTTCATTCTTATCCATCTTCATGATATAGTGTAAGCACTTCATTTTCATGTAATTGTAATTATTGTAGACTTAAGAAAAGTTTATAGTGTTAGGTTGTTTTCATGTGATTTTAATTTCATATGATATCATTTTTATTATAACTACTATTTATGAAAACGTAAATCATTGTTTTGATTGCGAGAGTATCGTATTAGTCGTAGTTAAGAATTATATTTTTTAAATTACATACCGGATGTCCCATGGAATTTGAACCATGTAGAAATAGCATTGATATTTTATTAGTTTGTTAAAATTTTCTTCCCACGAATAAATGAAGACTTGTTATAATCAGGAATCATTAGAAAAAGTTTAGACCTATAAAACAAAAATAATTTTGATACATTTTAAGCTGTATTTTAGCTTAAAATACATAAATTTTTAAAGCGTTTACTTTTAAGTATTCACAATTATTTCATCATCAAAAATTATTGCAACAGTCAGCTATCTCTAAAAATTAAATGTTACTTAAGAAAATATATTAGGTATTTAAAATAATCCTGGATTTGCTTACAAAAAAACAAATTTTTAAGTAAATAATTTGAGATTATTTAACAAATTGTCAACCTTAAAAAAATAATAATTTTTTTTAATATTTCCAATATTTTTTTAAAATAAAAAAAAATTTCTGGAGATAGATTCGACTCACCTACTCTATACTTACACCACAAAACCACAACGTTACAATAACTCACCTACTCTACATTTACACCACAACACCACAACGTTAAATTACTCACCTACTCTACATTTACACCACAGCACGACAACGTTACGACGTTACAATTACTCACCTACTCTACATTTACACCCCCAACACCACAACACCACAACGTTACAGTTACCCACCTACTCTACATTTACACCACAACACTACAACACCATAACGTAACAATTACTCACCTACTCTACATTTACACCACAATACTACAACAACACCACAACTGTAGCAATCGGGGAAGGGGTGCAATAGGAAAAATCTGGAGGCTAGATGAGGGTAGACTTACAATAATTTCTCACCACAGCGATTCCACGATAAAATTTTATTGAAAACCAAATTTGATTCAAACTACAACTAATACCTTAAGCCACATACGGGCACGGTTGCCGGCCACAACAGATCAATAATAACCAAATAATCGTAGCAAAATTTTGAGCTGGTACCATACTACTGGTCCGTGGGCTAGAACCCCCGTTTTTACACTACTAATGACCGAGCATAGCCCGACCAGTTTTCTAACACAATATTACCAAATAAACTCCAGCAAAAGTTAAATTCCAAAACAAATACAGTAAATTACAAAACAAATTCTCAAGATAAGGTTAAATCAGGCTACCACTCATCTAAGTCCCTGTTGTGGCGGACTACTACGATAAACTCATCGTTGCACCATGAAGAGATCACTAAAATATAAAGGTAACTGATGATCAATCTTAACCAACACGTACTAAATTTAATAAGTCATAAAATGAATCTGACAACGGGTCAAATTCAATATTAGGTCCAATCTACGACCTCCAATTCCATAATCATTTTTGGATTTAAAGCAACAAATTTCCATTAGATCTCTTCATAATACAATGATGCTACTCTATCCTTAAACATACGCCAGGGTACACTACAAATAAAAATAGAAATTACCCATCATTAAATAATTGCCCTGGAGCGGCACTGCCCGGATTCCTAGTGGGCACAGGATAAACATATATCCGAATTCAAACATGTTTTGAACCTAACAAAACATTGTTTAATGGCAACGACACAAATCTCGTGCCAATAAAAACTCCCAAACAATGAACCAAGCGTTACCAGCCATAGGCGGTGACAATCTTTACTACACTAAAATAATAATTAAAAACAAACTATTGGCAATAGTTGCTAAGGTAGCACAGTTAAGTACCGCCACTCCAGGTTTCAGGTAAATAAGAACTCTTAAAATAACGGCCGGCTTAGCCAGACGGAGAGTGCAATCAGCTATATTACCACTTACCGGTAAATACCCGGGTTAGGCCCAGCCACAACAATAGGCGGGTTGGATATCCGTGCATTTTCACTAGACCTCAATAAACTAAGTACAAGTCACTATTCACTAAAAACGTACTTCAGTACATTATATAAAACATTTTACTGTTAGTAAGAAAAAAACTATGTACTCCGATACATCACATAAAATAGACTCACGCACAGGCTAACGACTTTTCATTACTCACACATTAGATGAACTGACTGACTACAGAACATAAAAATCAAGAATGTCTTACATAGGCGTACATTATATGCCTGCTGATTGCACTCTGTAGGCTACTCGACAACGAAACCCGACACTTCCTGCAGTTCTCAGAACTGCATCTCTAAGCCTACAGTATCTACATGTTAATCGTAACATATAAAACTACATTATTTATAATTACTTGCTACGATTACACTTTTAATAATTTTCATTAAAAACATTTTATTTTACTACTACAAGTTTATTTTAACTTATATCTAAATCACCCATTAACTCTCGGTTCAATCCTCACTCTTACACAACGTTACAATTACTCACCTACTCTACATTTACATCACAACACCACAACGTTATAATTACTCGAAATATACAATGTGACTTACGCATAAAATTTTTTATACTTAAATAGAAACGATTACAAATTTGTTTTTATATATGTTAAGTTTAAATGCAGCAGCTTAAAATGTATCAAAATTTATACTTTTTAAAAGTACACTTTTCTAATGATTCCTGATCATATTAAATCTTCATTTATTCGTGGGAAGAAAATATTAACAAACTAATAAAAATTAATTCTATTTCCCTGTGGTTCAAATTCCGAGGGACATCCGGTTATAGTAAAACCCCAATTATCCGAATCCCGACTGTTCAGTTGTAACAAGAAGTGACATTATTAGTATACTTTGATGATTTTTTTTTGTTATTCACCTATTATTACCAAAGTTGAACGGGTAAATTTCCTTCACCTCAAGGTAAATTTAAGTTTCTTTTTATGAAATTATTGATTTTATATTGTAAAAAGTAAGGGATAAAATATTTTTATTTCTTTGTTGAATTATAATTAGGCTATATAAAACGGAATTGAGTATTCAATTAAAATTTATTTGTTATATCTGTGATGTTTTGACAGTTAGAATTTCTAATTAAGTTAATGAAAAGGGAGAATTAGATAAATAATGGTACTACGCATGTTGCCTTCCATAGTCCAATTCGAAGATGAGTAGGTCTATAATAGCCTGAGACTATTTTGATGTTTGTAGCCTAGATGATTTGTTTATGGACTATTTAGCCAGAAATTAATACCGAAGCCTAAAGGTAGATTGTCTATGTTTTCACACAAAACATCCATTGTAGGAGGAAGGTGAAAATTATATATTACGTTATACGGTATTGGTTTAAACCGAACGTATTCCTTTACTGTCGTCCCTCATGGGAAATGCTTAACTCATTAGCAGATGCCATTTACATGGTATGTTTGTTGTATAGGTTTCGTATTGTTAACACATTTGAACTAACATTGAATCGTATTACAATGCAACAATACAAATTGAATAATAAATACAATGGTCATTTTAACTCGTACAAAATACAAATACAATAGCATATTCTGAAAAATATATAATAGTTCGTTTAATTAAAATTACATAAATTACAAACGTGTCTTTGTCAACATCAAAGTTATATTATACTACAAATCGAAATGTGTATGAATGGGGCAGTAATGAATCATCAAATTTATATGTTCGTTCGACACCAATGTCATTTAGAATCAATCTCTATATAATATTTTTAACAAATGCTATAAAATTTCCCAGAAATCATCTCGATATAATAGCTATTTTGATACTGAATTTTTACTTTCGCTTGCCTATATGAATATATAGGAAGGAAAGTATTGTTTTCATGTCGATTTTAAGAAATCGAGTTTTCACCGGATCTACACGTTTTCAGACCCCTTGAACCCAAAAAACCTGTTTTTAGCGATTGGTGTGTGTGTGTGTATGTGTGTGTGCGCGCGCGCGCGCGCGCGTTTGTGTGTGTGTGTGCGCGCGCGTGTGTGTATGTGTGTGTGTGTGTGTGTGCGCGCGCGCGCGCGTGTGTGTGTGTGTGTGCGTGTGCGTGTGTGTGAACAGAATATCTCAAGAACGGAACATCGTACAAACTTGAAATTCAGAACTTAAGTTACATACCACTACCGGACCCGACACGAACATTTTCAACAATATCGGACAACCGGAAGTAGTAGTTTATTCGTGTATTTTTTTTAATTTTTTGCGATTTTCTGAAAAACTGGTCCTACGATTTTTTTTATGCTCTACAAGATAGGGTAGGCACCATGTTTGCTGAAATTCTCAATGAGGCTGTTTTTGTATATTGTTTTTTGTATAACGCTTAGTTTAGAGGTAATTAGCGATTTTTCTGTTTTTTCTCACGAAAACGTGTGAAAAATCGGTTTTTTTTAAGATTTCAGCCTCAGTATGCATTTTATGACAAAAAAGTATAGAATCAAATTTATAGAAAATTAAAAAATCTACAACTTTTGTTTATAGCTTTTTTCTCTGGAAAGAGTAGTTTAGTGTGAAAGAGTGATTTTCCGTATTTTTAAGCCAAACAGAGGTTGATTTTCATTTTGCGTCTTTCATATATGATTAAAATTAGGTTATGTTTATTGAGGTTAGTTTTATGTTTACTAATGAGGATAGTTTTATTACTAATGTTAGGTTTATTGTTAATTATTTGCATTGGCAAGAGAAAGTCGTGTGAGTGTTTCACACCAGATTTTTTTTTTCCTAGAAGTTTATTGTGTCACAACCACGGTATAAGCAAAGTATTGTAATATAGTTCATGATTTGTCTAGCAGTGGTTAACCCTATAGCCGGTAACAACATTTTTCTAGACCGGCAGAGAATTTCTAGCATATGGGTAACCGAATCATAAAGAAATCATTAATAATTTGCTATAAATCACAAACCTTCATGTGACGTATCAAAATAACAAGAAAACTTAGTAAAATAGAATAAAAACATTTTTGAAATTTTATTCTGACAGTCAGGGATGCTGAAGCTGTTTGAAAATAATTTTAGACAATTTTTTTAAAATTTCAGATGACAATACTGTTTAAAACTTTCTTATGCTCTACTTTCAAAATTCATTAAATACAAATCGATATTTATAACGTTTATTTCAAAATAAAACAAAAAAACTGATTTTATATTCAAAACTTAACCCACCGGGTTGGTCTAGAGGTAAAGTCGTCACCAAAATCAGCTGTTTAACTGCTGATTTTCGGAGACGAAGGTTCCTGGTTCAAATCCTAGTAAAGGTAGTTAATTTTATACGGATTTGTATACTAGACGGTGGTTACCGGTGTACTTTGATGGTTGGGGTTCAATTAACCATACTCTCGCCGGAATGGTCGACCTGAGTCTGAACAAGACTATATCTCATTTACACGTCATACACATCATCCTCATCTCATTGGGTCATAGGGTTGCTTATTGTTCTGAATTGAACAGATTGCAACGTACACAAACTATGGATTACAAAATAAATATTTATATTCAAAACTGAAGAAAATATATACAAAAACACTCATGTAAACCAAGAAATAACTAAATTCACCTGTAGGATGGCGTGGTTTCAACAGAGAAACAGGCAAAATATGCAACTAAAACTCTTGTATTGCACGTACAAATTTACTTTATACATTACTAAACTATTGTACAAAACGGGAACGCTCTCTGCAGATGAATTTAAAACTAAAAGACAACGTGCTATGTAGCAAATCCGATTTTGCGACGCGACCGGTTCAAAAAGCGGTGACATCGTCTCAAAATCGACGATTGCCGGCTCTAGGGTTAATGTAATAGGTGATTATTTTTGCATACATTGCCTTCATTGTTAAGAAGTTGTGTATTGATGGGGTAACCCGGTATAAATTGTAATAATTTAATTTTTGTGTAATATTTAAATACCATGAGAGAAAGCCATGAGACAGGATCTTTCTCTCAAATTTCTCTGTTTCTTTTAGACCAGCCTTTCGGGACATTCTAATGCACTCACTCGCGTACATAAACAACGGTTTTGTCATACTATTGTGACACTTATCGCTAACGTCCGTTTCGGGATCTAGGTTATTAAATAATTACACTAAAGTTTACAATTACAAATATATATTACACCAAACGATTTACAAAATAAATAATAAACTAATTATAATAAAGTAATACAATAAATAACTTTGTCCACCCAATAAAAGGAAGAAACACTTTTGGTGGAATGAGGACTGCGAAAAATTGATTGAACAGCGGCACCAAGCCTGGCTCTACCACCAAACCAGAAAGGATGATGCTTCCTATAAACAACTGTTGGAAGCCAGAAAGGCAACAGCAAAGGGAATTAGAAGGATCAAGAGGGGGGCACAGGACGCCAGGCTGGAAGCAATAGAAGAAAATTTTAGAAAAAATAACTCACGGGAATACTACAGGACCTTCAAGTCTCACATAAGGAAATACTCGCCACCAACATTAATGCTAAGGAATACAGAGGGAAAAGTGGCCCACAGCAACGTAGAAAATGCAGAGATCCTTGCAAAATATTTTGACCGACTTCTGAATTGTGAAGAACCAACAGACCAGCTGGAATTCCAAATACCTGACAGAGACAAAACTCTTCCTGAAAACATAAACCCTCCAACTCTAGAAGAAGTGAAGGCGGCAATCAAAAGTTTGAAAAACTACAAGGCTTCGGGAGAAAATCAGCTAACAGGAGAACTGTGGAAGAATGCGGGAGAAAACGCCATCAAATCTCTGCATGAGACGTTAGTAGAAGTGTGGGAAACAGAAGAACTTCCAGAAATTTGGACTACAGCAATAATCCACCCATTACATAAGAAGGGTGATAGAACGGATCCAAATAATTATAGGGGAATTGCCTTGCTGGATGTAACGTACAAGATTTTCTCAAAAATCCTACTCTCGAGAATCCAAGACCAATTAGATCAGGAACTAGGGGAATATCAAGCAGGGTTCCGACCAGGAAGAAGCTGCCCCGAACAAATCCACAACTTGAAGTCAATAATAGGGTACCACAAAAAACGTGGGAAAGAGCTAATAATCACATTTGTTGATTTCAAGAAAGCCTATGATTGCATCCACAGGGAGTCTCTACTAAAAACACTAAAAGAGTTTGGACTTGCACAAAAATTAATAAACTTAATTGAAAAGACAATTTCGAACACAAAATCCAAAGTGAAATTCCGAGGGGAGACTTCACGGCCATTTGAGGTGATTACTGGACTAAGGCAGGGAGATGGCCTCTCGCCATTACTATTTAACTGCATCTTGGAAAAAATTGTTCGAGAATGGAGGAAGACCTGCAAATGCGTGAAAATTGGGATGAAAATCAAAGTGGGCTGCCTAGCCTTTGCCGACGACCTGGCAATTTTCTCCAATGACTGGGAAAACGCAAAAGAACAGATAGAATCACTGCAGGAAATTGCAGCAGGAGTTGGTATGCGAATCTCCTTTGAGAAGACGGAAATAATGTCCACAAATACAGAAACACCTAGATATCTGGAGGCAGCCAATCACAAAATTAGGATAGTTAAAAAATTTAAGTATTTGGGAGAGGTGATCACATATAATCTAAACGAAAAAATAAACATGGAATCAAGAGTAAACAAACTCAAGGAAGCTCAAAGACTGACATGGTCCACCTATAAGAGGAAGTCAATGTCCATAAAATCCAAATTGAGGCACTACAATACGGTCACGAAGTCTGTGGTAATGTATGCGTGTGAGACTTTGGGCAGGTTGAGGCACTGTGGGAAGATGGAGGACCTTAGAAAGACAGAGAGAAGAATCCTCAGAACAATAATAAACAAAAAGCACAGAGTAGACAATGAGTATAGGTTGTTGCCAAATTCGGTTCTATACAGGGAAAATGAGGAAATTTCCGAGATAATGAGGAAGAGAAGAGTTGGGTTCTTTGGACATCTTAGGAGACTGCCAGAATCCAGATTTACCAGACAGGTACTGGATTTCTTTTTGAGAACCAAAGTCAAGTACGCCTGGTTTGAGGAAGTTCAACAGGATCTGCAGGACCTGGATATCTCAGAGACACAGATTTTGAACAGAGAAGAAGGATATAAGATCAAAAATCCAAACACGAAATTTCCAGAAGTACTTAAAAGGCAGACAAACAGACATTGGACTGTGGAGGATAGGGCGAGAGTGTCGCAAAGGATGAAGAACTACTGGGCGGATAGGAGAAACAACTAGGGATCTTCTATAAATCGATTAATTTTGCTCCAATGAGGGCCTAAAAAAAAAAAAAAAAATAACTTAATAATTTACTTAAAATCAATAAACAATAAATAATTTAATAATTTACTTAGCACTACTTACAATCAATTTTATAAGATTACACATACAAAATGAAACTGAATACACAAAAACTGGATTTAATACAGATACCCAATAATGTTTTACAATACACACACAAACAAAGACAGTATTACAATCGTTGACCAACACAATGCTCGGTACGCGCCTGCACTACGTCCGATAGACTCTCGTCAAAGATCAAACGAATAATGACTCTACCGCGCTCGGGGGGTCTCTTTATATACTCATTTAAAAAGATCATTCCAGCAAAGCAGAGAAACTCTATGCAAATGATAAAGTACAAAAAAATAACCCTTTATAAATGAGTGCTAGAATAATCCACCGTAAACAAGTCAACAATAGGTCTTTTGTAAAATAGAAGCTGTTACAGGCCGACCTTTCCATAGATAATAGTGCAGTGTCTTTTCAAACAACTTTCAAGAATAAGCATACCTTTATAGCCACCCCTTTGTTCTCTAATCCTATTGACACTTATTGTTATTACTTCACTCTACTATTATCCTCTCTTTACTATTATTGTTATTATTGTTATTATTCGCTCTTATTGTTATTATTTCACTCTACTATTATCCTCTCTTTACTATTATTGTTATTATTCTCTCTTATTGTTATTATTTCACTCTACTATTATCCTCTCTTTACTATTATTGTTATTATTGTTATTATTCTCTCTTATTGTTATTATTTCACTCTACTATTATCCTCTCTTTACTATTATGGTTATTATTGTTATTATTCTCTCTTATTGTTATTATTTCACTCTACTATTATCCTCTCTTTACTATTTTCATGAATGAAATTCTAGAAATTACGCGAACCATGTCTTTTCGATATTGTCACAATATTATAACGTATTAGGTGAACCTGTGCGGAAAAACCCGCACAAAAGTGTAAATTTGTTTTCATAGAACTTCTCTGTAAACAAATTTTTTTGTTTTATTGTACTACTGGTTCATTGAATCTTCTTCTGTTCTCATTCGGCTCATGATGGAACTTCATAAAAAAATTGTATAGTGGCAGGCGATTTTCAGTTCGTGCAATTGCCGCTTCATTTTACCATGTCACCCAGTTTCTTATAGCTTTGAGCATACGGATTGACAGCAGTCATAACTGCTCCAATTTTTTCTAAAATCTCATTATTTAATTCCACATAAAAACAAAACCAAAATATAGCAGATCGAATTGTATACAAATTTACAACAACTACGTTGGAAATTCCAAAGCGATCTGACCGTGACACTGCCAATGCGTTGGTAGGTCTGTACTTTAGTTCGTTGAACTTGCCCCCTCGCCAAACTGAAATAGCTGAGCGAGATGTGGGAGGGATAGATAGAGAAAGAGAGAGGCCTATACTTAAGTTCGTTGAACTTGCCCCCTCTCCAATCTATTTTAGACCTCCTATTTTACGGTCATAAATTGAAATATATGATTTTAATTAGTTTTCTGCAAATCTACTAAAACAGAGGATTCATTTGAGCCTACTTCGGGGAAAATCGGTGAAGGTTTAGGTGGTTAAAATCGTGTTGAAAAAAACTTGCTCGCTATTAATATATAGATAACCTTCAGGTCTCTTTTTTTAATCTTTTGGTCTCATGAAAACTGTTACTTTATTTGTATTAAATTGCAATTTATACGGGATTAAATTATGATGTGCTTCTAAATGAGTTAGATTAAGTATCGTTACCTTTATATCTCTTCTTTTAGTGCGCTATCCGTTTCGGATGTTGGCGACCAGCATGGCAATTTTCACTTTGCTGACAGCAATACGGAAAAGTTCAGCAGATGTCTTTCCGGTCCATTCCCTGAGGTTGTGTAGCCAGGATATTCTTCTTCTTCCTGGTCCTCTCCTTCCATCTATTTTCCCTTGCACAATGAGCTGTATCAAAGAGTATCTGGATTCATTCCGCATGACGTGTCCCAAATACTGAAGTTTACGGATCTTGATGGTGTTCAATAATTCTCTGACCTTTATATAATAACTATTAATTTTGCATCGTTACATTGTATTACATTTTACATTCCATGTCTAGACGTTAAGCAGTGTTAAGTGTAGAATATATCCTAAGACTAGCACCTTTGTTTTACCTGTTGCTTTTAATATTATAATACTTAATGAATAAATAAATTTATTAATAAATAAATAAAGTTAACATTACAACGAAATAAATATTTAATTTAAACAAAATTGTCCAAGTTTGCAGTAAATACAATGTAAAAAAAATAATTATTAAAGTAAAATCTAATTTAATATTTTATTAAACTTATTTCGTTACGTCTTAAGCAGGCTTAATATTTAAAACACCAACTCTACTAATGTATTGTCTGCCCACATTTAATACTGTATTCATTTTACTTTTGATGCTTAACAAAACTTAAAAATTTCTAAAAGATAACGTTTTAAAGTTATTAAACAAACATCCTAAAGCTATCTTCCAAGTTGTATAAGTAAATTGCGTAAGTCACTTGCAGTAAGGCATTCATCAAAAAGTTATTACCAACTTAATTATACATCATTCTTTTACAATATTACAAAAGAATTATTTCTTACGCTGGAAAAATAAATTAAGAACACAATTTTATCAATATTATCATCTGATATTATAATTCCTAAAGAATTACTTTCCATTTTTATTTATTGCAAAGAAAATTTACTTTTACAAGATAAAAATGAATTTATTTTATTTATTCATTTAAGACAAGAATAAGAAAAAGCTACTTTATTATCAGCTTAACTTTTTTAACATCAGAGTTTATTTACTCTCAGTTTTAAAATAACTAAGTAATTATTGTGTTGTTGTTTATATCATCAGCCGAAACACTAGTTTGAGCTCTAGAGGCTTTACTAAGTAAAAAAATCTGGTGTGAAACACTCACACAACTTTCTCTTGCCAATGCAAATAATTAACAATAAACCTAACATTAGTATTAAAACATTAGAAATGAACAAAAACTAACCTCAACAAACATAACCTAATTTTAATCATGAGTGAAAGACGCAAAATGAAAATCAACCTCAGTTTGGCTTAGAAATACGGAAAATCACTCTTTCTCTCTAAACTAGGCTCTGTAGAGAAAAATGCTTTAAATAAAAGTTGTAGATCTTTTAATTTTCTATAAATTTAATTATATACACTTTTGTCGTAAAATGCATACTAAGGCCGAAATGTTAAAAAATCGATTTTTCTCACGTTTTCGTGAGAAAAAAAAACAGAAAATCGCAAATTACCGCTAAACTAAGCGTTATACAAAAAAATGTTTGAAACAGAAGTTGTAGGTTTTTAAATTCCCTACAACTTTTATTATATAAGTTTTTGCGCTGAAATTTATATTAAAGCCGTAATCTTAAAAAAACAACGTTTTTACGTGAAAACAGCGTCACCGAGAATTTCAGCAAACATGGCGCCTACCCTATCTTGTAGAGAATAAAAAATTGAGTAAAATAGGCGATTTTAAAAAAAATCGTAGGACCAGTTTTTGAGAAAATCGCAAAAAAACTGAAAAATTATACGAATAAACTACTACTTCCGGTTGACCGATTTTGATGAAAATGTTCGTGTCGCGTCCGGTAGTGGTATGTAACTTAAGTTTCAAGTTTCAAGTTCGTACGATGTTCCGTTCTTGAGATATTCTGTTCACACACACACACACAGACACACACACACACACACACACACACAGACACACACACACACAGACACACACACACACACACAGACACACAGACCAATCGCTAAAAACATGTTTTTTGGGTTCAGGGGGTCTGAAAACGTATAGATCCGGTGAAAACTCGATTTCGAAAAATCACATGAAAACAATACTTTCCTTCCTATATATTCATATAGGCAAGAGAAAGTAATTAGGAGTGAGGTGGGTTACCATTTCCTTTCTCTATGCACATCTAGCTGTCTCAACCCGTCCCGAATAGTGAAGAGATTGCAGCGGATCGACCAGCCTACTGCGCCTCCATGTTCTTAGTCTGTACGTGTGCGTACGTTAGTTGTTTTGTATTTAAGGTGTTACACTGTTTTGAATGTGTGTATATGTTTGTCCAACTCTTTATTTATTTTTGAAGTCACGAACCGCCACTGTTGTTCAGTGTCTTAAAAATTTGTTTTGTCAACCATTGTCATTCGTTATTTAATTCATTAAATAATGAAGAAACCGGTTTCAAGAATATAAGAAGTTAACCCTACAGCCAGCAATAACATTTTTCTAGACCGGCAGAGAATTTCTAACATATGGGTCACCGAACCGTAAGGAAATCAGTAAAAATATGCTATAAATCACAAACCTTACCACGTGACGTATCAAAATAACAAGAAAACTTAGGAAAATAGAATAAAAACATTATTAAAATTTTAATCTGACAGAGTTGCTGAAGCTATTTGAAAATAGTTTTTAGACAAATACTTTTCCGAAGTTTCAGATGAAATTACTGTTCAAAACTTTCTTATGCTCAACTTTCAAAATTAATGACATACAAATCGTTACTTGTAATGTTTATTTCAAAATAAAACAAGAAAAACGATTCTATATTCAAAACTGAAGAAAATATATACAAAAACACATCATGTAGAGCAAGAAATAACCATATTTAGCTCTAGGATAGCGTAGTTTCAATAGAGAAACACAGGTACAATATGCAACTAAAACTATTGAATTATACGTAAAAATTTACTTTATACATTACTAAACTATTGCACAAAACAGCAACGCTGTCTGTAGATGAATTTAAAACTAAAACGACAACATTGCAATGCTTTGAAGCAAATCCGATTTTGCGACGCGACCGGTTCAAGAAACGGTAACATCTTCTCAAAATCGACGATTGCCGGCTCAAGGGTTAATAAAACATTTCAGTTGATTTTTTTTATAACATTGAGAGAAAGAGTTTTTCAAGTATTACATTGTAACAAAAACAGTTATTGAATAAGACAACAGATGTTTTCTTGTAAAAAAACAAATCAATCTCCCTCTCTCATTCTCGTTACACTGGTAATAAAAAATAAAAAAACAAAGAATAAAAAGATCAATTAAGTACTGTAAAGAAAAGTGCGTCAATAATTATATGCAAAGAAAGTATTAAACCCTATTAACTTCATCTGTATAAATATTTATTTTTCGTTATACAACCCAGTTTATATGAAAGGGTGAAAAAAGGGTTGAAATAAATCGGGGATCTGACAATATAGAGAACGGTAGATTATCGCTTGATATTGATTGATGCAGTCAGTGAACTGTTAGGAAAGGGGTGTTGTGGTTGGTGAAATGTGTGTCTGTGTGTGTGTATGGGGTGGTAGTTTGGAGGGTAGTAGTCAGGGTTAAAGGGTATATGGTGGTGTAGAGCTTTGGGGGTGGTGATACTAATGATTCTGCCAGACGTCTATCCTCCATTCGTTACAAGAGATGCTGGTTTACTGCCGGAGAGTCTTCTGGAACACGTTTGTAATGTTTGATTTTATCACCGCCATTATTTGTTTTATGGCCTAATACCATTGATTGATTAATTACATGAGATCTTGTTACTTTTTTTTTACGTGATACGTGACTTATGGTAACTCTCATCAAATTACATTGCAGCAATTTTTCTTTAAATCTTTCTGTTGCGTAGCTTTACACACAATTTTAATCCTAACCGATTTTAACACCGGTATAAAATAAATTTTATTACCTTCACAATTTTATAGCAATGAACTGTTAAAACACTAAGAAAAGTAACCCTGCTTTTCACTTACAAATTCATCAACAATTTCCTCTTTTTAAATGACGATGGACAAGGTAGGCTACAAAATCAATATAAAATTAATTACCAAAAAAATAAAACAAACCTCCGAAATATTCAATTGATCTGCTTTCCATTGATTATCCAGTGATATATGCAAGGCAACTTTATATAATAAAATAAGAATCCTGTTGTGAAACACTCGCACGACTTTCTCTTGCCAATATCAATAATGAAAAATTTAAACTGTGCCTTCTTCTTCCTCATTTACGGATTAGGCACATTGCCTGTTCTAGCTTCTATCCATCTTCTTCGTGGTCTACCCAACGACCGTAATCCTTGCGGACACTATTGTAAGATCAGTAGTGGATTGATCCTCTGACATGCGGCTTACATGTTGGAACCACCTCCTCTGTCTATATCGTTGAATCCTTCAACTTACAGTTTCCATTCTACCTAACAAATAAATAGTTTAAATAATTATTAGTTTTATATATATATATAAGCGAGTTTGATCTACAGCTCCAGCCGCTTCTCGCATCCCATCTGCCATCTCTCTCGGTTCATCCAGTCCCTCTCCACCAGATTTCTATTCCTCATATCGGAATACACCGGCTTGTTCCACAGTTCGGGCGGTCTTCCTCTTCTTCTTCTTCCAGGTGGATCCCAATTCAGCATTCTCTTGGGCCACCTTTCATCTCTCATCCTCTGTGTATGTCCCAACCATATAAGGCGCTTCTTCTCAATTTGCTCCACTGTTGTATCCATTTTCCCCATTCTGTTTCTTATCTCCGAATTTCGTACTCGATCCATCCTTGAAACACAACTACTCCGGCGCAAGAAATCCATCTCCACAGTATTTATTCTTTGCCTGTCTCTTTTGGTCAATTCCCATGTTTCAGAGCCATAGAGCAATATATTCTGTACAATGGAATGATAGGTTTTAATTTTCGTACATTTTTTTATATTTTTAGACCAGAGTATGGAGTTTAATATTTGTTTCGCCTGCCTGGCCTGTCCAATTCTACTTGTGATTTCTCTTTTTGAATTGCTCTCCGATGATATTATGCTGCCCAGGTATTTATATTCATCACATTTCACCACATTATGACCTCCTACTTGAAGATCCCTTGCTGTACCTCCTGAAACTAGGTATTTGGTCTTATTGAAATTTATTTTCATTCCATTTTTCCTATAAGAATCAGCAAGTTTCCTGATCATGTAATGAATATCATGCTCATCACCAGCCATTATTACTTGATCATCGGCGAACAAGAGTGAGTAGATATATTCGTTATTTATTTGGATACCCATATATTCACACTTTCCTTTCCAGTCCTTTAATATCTCTTCCAGATAGATTTTGAACAGGGTCGGAGAGAGACAACAGCCTTGACGCACGCCCTTATCTGTACCAAATGGTTTTGACACTTTATTTCCTATTTTATCACATTTATTTGGTCCTTGTAAATTTCTTTGACAGCAGAAATGTAATGCTTATTAATGATTGATTTTTCCAAGATTTCAAAAAGTCTCTGTATTGGTACCGTATCGAAAGCTTTCTCCAGATCGATAAATATCAAATGGGTTTCCAAATTCCTCAGTTTTCTCTTTTCAATTAGCTGCTTTAATGTAAACATATTGTCAGTACAAGAGCGTCCCGCGGTAAATCCACTTTGTTCTTCACCTATATTTATTTCTTTTTCAATTCTCTTCCTTATTATGCGTCCATACAGTCTTCCTATTGTAGCTAATACTGTGATACCCCGGTAATTCGCACAGTCATCACGTGATCCCTTCTTGTGGATCGGTGTCAAGTAGCCAAGCTTCCAATCTTGGGGAATTTTATCGTGCATGAATAGGCATCTATTAAATATATATGCAAGGATTTAAAAAGTTCTAGAAGTTGCAGCTTTCAAGAGCTCAATTGGGATACCTCCAGGACCTGGTGATTTACCATTTTTCATTTCTTTAAGACTCTCTTGCACTTCTCTTTCTGTTATCTCATCTATTTGGCCGACAGGTTCATATTCTCCCCACGGTTTTAGATACACCTCTCTATCTTCTTTTAACATCTTAGAGAAGTAAATCCTCCATCTGTCAATGCCTATCAGATCTATTGCTATGCCTTTCCTATCCTTCCTCAGGTTCTTAACAACATTCCATGCCTCTTTTGTCCTTGTGCCACCAATATACTGATCAATTTTTGTGCATGTTTTTTCCCATTCTTCATTCTTGAATTGCTGTATCTTTATTTTGACTTCTTTCCGTTTCTGCTGATACAATTTTCTGTCCTGTTCATTCTTTGTCACGAGCCAAATTGTTATACAACCTTTTCTTCTCCAAAACAATTTTCTCCATACTTTCCGTCCACCATCCACCATTATTAGTTTTTTATAAATTTAATTATAAACATTAAGTAAAGATGAGAAAAATCTGAGCAATGACATTCTCAGAATGAAAATATAAACCATTCCTCGATCCTCTGGCATGCGGCGGACTTGCTGTAAACACATCTCCCTATATCATTCAATCCTCGCCTCTCAGTTTCCGTTCTGTTCGAATCATGCCGGATTGTCTCACTCTTGACCCAATCCCTAAGTGTTGCTCCTCTTACAGATCTCAAAAACGCATCTCAGCTGCTTCCAACTTCCTAGCCTCAGATTTCCTTAGGACCCATCTCTCACTACCGTACAACAAAAGAGCAGTGCCATTACATCATATACCCTGAACTATGTTTCGTTCCGGTTCCTTGCTTTAAATGTTCTATTTATATAACCGCAAACACGTTTAAACCTAGAAACTTTCGTCATTACATCAAATTCCCCTTCGTATGTCCTATCGCAACCAACCACTTAAAATGTGAAACCTGCTCCAACACTCTGTTCTCTATACCTGTTCTCTCTATTCTCTCTATTTCACGTTCAGAATGCAGTAATGCTCTTATGAGACCCCATTGTGTTACCAGGCGTACGGAAAACATCAGGCACAGCCAATACCCTCATTTAAACCCCCATATAACCCTCATTTAAACAGGGATGATAAGTATGAGTTTCTCAGACTGATTCTCCAGGGTAAAATCGAGGGTAAGCCCAGGCGTGGGCGAAGGAAATGCTCTTGGTTGAAGAACATTAGAGACTAAAGAAACTTGAATACACACACTTTTAGGATGCGAGGTTGGCTTATGATAGAGAACTCAATCTAGAGCATATATCTAGAGAATATTGAAAATGTAAAATGACAAAAAGAAAATGCAACTAAAATTATTACTTGTTTTTTAGGAAAATTTCTGTAATTTAACATCGTATAGTACGAGAATCGTATACTTGAAAACTATTTTAACTTCTTTTACCCTATATGAATAAAAGGAAGTAAAGTAGGTATTGTTTCCATATCAATTTTTTGAAATCGAATTTCCACCGGATATACACATTTTCAACCCCCTCTGAACCCAGAAAACACGTCTTTGAGATTAATCTGTCTGTGTGTGTGTGTGTGTGTGTGTGTGTGTGTGTGTGTGTGTGTGTGTGTGTGGTGTGTGTGTGTGTGTGTGTGTGTGTGTGTGTGTGTGTGTGTGTGTGTGAGTGTGTGTGTTTGTTTGTGTGTGTGTGGGTGTGAACAAAATATTTAAAAACGGAATAGCGTACGAAGTTGAAACTTGGAACTTAAGTTTGGTACCACTAGAGGACCCGACGCGACGATTTTCATGAAAATTGATCAACCGGAAATAGCAGTTTATTCGTGAAATTTTATCAAAAACGGCTCCTAAGATTTTTATAAATCACCTCATATAGTCTACTACATTTTTATGCTCTGCAAGATAAGGTAACAGCCACATCTGCTGAAATTCTTGAGGAGGCAGTGATCTCGTAGAAAAAATGTGCTTTTTACGAATGCGGCTCTTATATTTATTTTAGGGCAAAAGTGTATAGGCCTAAATAATCAAAAGTTTGTAAAATATTTAAAAGCCTAAAACTTTATTTTAGCATTTTTGCCTACAGAGCCTAGTTTAATGAAATTACTGATTTTCCTTGTTTATAAGAGAGGTTGATTTTAATTTTTCGTCATTCATTCATGATTAAAGATATTTTATATTGTTTATTATCTACATTATTAAGAGAAAGTCAAGTGTGTTTCATATCTGATTTTTTTAACCAATAACGTTTTCATTCTCATCTTTAGTTAGTCTTTGAAGAGCAAAGAAACTGTAAATTTTGTAGGTCGAAAGATAATTTTACGATGATCTAGAGCAATATTGAGATGTGAAATTACAAAAATAAAATGGAACTAAAATTATTATTTGTTTTTTTTTTAGGAAAACTTCAGTAATTTTACATTGTATAATACGAGATTGTACACTTGACAAATAATTTTTTCGTAGTAATAAGTGAGAAAAGGCGAATAGGAGTAAAAAAGATTAAAGAAAAGACCATTTCCAGATGAATAGATAGAGTGATTTATTGGGCTTCTGAAATATCCTTCTTGATAGAAAATACCTTTTATTATCTCCAAAGAAACTTTTCTTCTGTTCTTTCTTAAAAATATAAAATGAGACCAAAAAGAAAAAGAAGGAAAAGTCAAATAAAAAAAGAGGAATGAGCGAGAGTATGTTACAACGCGAAGAAGAGACTTTTACTTAATGTTACAAAGGACGACAAACACATAAAATTACTAAACTTGTATTCTTTGCACACGATAGTTAATACTAGGTAATTAGAAGACACACGCCTAATTTAAGACCGAAAAAAGAAGTTACACGATAAGGGCAACATTCTATTATGTTTTAACTTACATCGAGCAAATAAAAGAGCAAATTAGAACTAATTACATTACATTTAACAATAATTATGACGTACCAATGTAAACGGACAGGAAATATTTATATAAAAAATAATTTTTCGTTACAGCAGTCTGTAGTAATTAATGAAAAACTAAACTGCCACAACTTAAGATTAAATACATAACATGTATTACTGTGATAAAAAAATTAAAATGGAATCCTGTCAGATATAAAAAAAGAGAGTTAGTTATTAGTTTTTTACTTGTATCGATTCGTGATAATATTTTAGAATGTTTTTCAACAAAATTACAACTTCTTCAATTTTATTAAATAATCTAATTTAATACTTTTTAAATTCTAAAAATTAACAAGCATGTAGTCCTAATTGTCCTGCTTCATTTTCTTCGTTAACAACCGTGCTAATCCTAAACGATTTCTAATTTTCTGAACTAGAATTGTGTTTTGTATTAAAGCATAAAACTACACAAGTTGAACTTAATACTGGGATTTAATTTTTTTGTAATCTTTAATATGTGTTCGTTGCAATCTGTTCAATTCAGAACAATAAGCAACCCCATGACCCAATGAGATGAGGATGATGTGTATGACGTGTAAATGAGGTGTAGTCTTGTGCAGACTCAAGTCGGCCATTCCTGAGAGAGTATGGTTAATTGAACCCCAACCATCAAAGTACACCGGTAGCCACTGTCTAGCATTCAAATCTGTATAAAAGTAACTACCTTTACTAGGATTTGAACCAGGAACCTTCGTCTCCGAAAATCAGCTGTTAAACAGCTGATTTTGGTGACGACTTTACCTCTAGACCAACCCGGTGGTTGAGATTTAATTTTAACTCAGAATTCCTTAACAAACACTAAATAAATTATTTACTAAAGACCTATCAGTTAAAATTTTACCGTTACAGGCCTGATCACAGGCTTGTGATCAGGCCTCTCCGCTAGACATTCCAGTCGCCGGAGGCACTATCACTCCGACCCCAAAACCGACAAACCATAAAATCGTCCTCTAGCTTAGCAAATGATTATCATTAATTTAGAACAACTTACCGAAACCAACGAGAGATCTAGACAATAATCCATCGGTTGACACCCACCCAAATTTATAGAAAAGTCACCAGACAACAACAAATCGGTAAACTATTTACACCTTACTATTTTATATCACAGAATAAAAACACTTACAGTTTTTACACTATGAAAGAATCGGTCTACAATTACAGTTGTTCGAAACTACTTACAAACTTCAATCACCCATTAATTACCTTCACCATTAAATTACCAGTCCATTAACCCAGTAATTTTACATTTAAATAGCAAAACCAGGAGACCGAGGTGCACCCACCAATAAATAAATAAATGTAATTTCTAATCTTGGCTTGTCTTGAGAATGCTTTCTTCTTATACAAGTGGTGAGTTCCTCGGAATCCACCGGTCATCTTTCTTCGTCTGCTGTTTTCGCTTGTCTTCGGTTGTATTATCTCCACGATGTACTCGTAACTATGAACTTTTCCTAGTTTTTTTTATATTTTTCTTCATCTTTTATGTCGTTTTCATTATAAAATATATCAACCAAATAATTCATAAATTTTATTATATATATATATCTTTTTAATGTAATTGTCGTTTTGTAAACAGATTTCTAGATAAAATTATAAGAAGATTATGTAAGATTAAGAGGATTTCTTTGTACTTTATTATGGTATTAGGATTATTATTACTTTTTACTTTCTCTTGCCTATATGAATATATAGGAAGGAAAGTATTGTTTTCATGTCAATTTTTCGAAATCGAGTTTTCACCGGATCTATACGTTTTCAGACCCCCTGAACCCAAAAAACATGTTTTTAGCGATTGGTCTGTGTGTGTGTCTGTGTGTGTGTGTGTGTGTCTGTGTGTGTGTGTGTCTGTGTGTGAACAGAATATCTCAAGAACGGAACATCGTACGAACTTGAAACTTGAAACTTAAGTTACATACCACTACCGGACGCGACACGAACATTTTTATCAAAATCGGTCAACCGGAAGTAGTAGTTTATTCGTATAATTTTTCAGTTTTTTGCGATTTTCTCAAAAACTGGTCCTACGATTTTTTTTAAAATCGCCTATTTTACTCAATTTTTGATTCTCTACAAGATAGAGTAGGCGCCATGTCTGCTGAAATTCTCGGTGAGGCTGTTTTCACGTAAAAACGTTGTTTTTTTAAGATTACGGCTTTAATATAAATTTTAGCGCAAAAACTTATATAATAAAAGTTGTAGAGAATTTAAAAACCTACAACTTCTGTTTCAAACATTTTTTTGTATAACGCTTAGTTTAGCGGTAATTTGCGATTTTCTGTTTTTTTTCTCACGAAAACGTGAGAAAAATCGATTTTTTAACATTTCGGTCTTAGTATGCATTTTACGACAAAAGTGTATATATAAAAGTTATAGAAAATTAAAAGATCTACAACTTTTGTTTAGAGCATTTTTCTCTACAGAGCCTAGTTTAGCGTGAAAGCGTGATTTTCCGTATTTTTAAGCCAAACTGAGTTCGATTGTCATTTTGCGTCATTCACTCATGATTAAAATAAGGTTATGTTTTTGAGGTTAGTTTTTGTTTATTTCTAATATTTTATTAATAATGTTAGGTTTATTATTAATCATTTGCATTGGCAAGAGAAAGTTGTGTGAGTGTTTCACACCAGATTTTTTCTTTTAGTAAACAAATGCTTAATACATAACCTCAAAATGTTTGTGGCTATTTCGACCTTGGATTGTCTAAACTGTACACTGTATAACAAAAAGGATATTGTATCCTTAAAACAACTTCTGTTGTAATTTTAGTTGGTTTTGATATGTATTAAAAATTACTACATCCCTGTTATTATGGACTCGTTTCGTTATTTCTTTTTCTCAACAAATTATTTTATCTGAATCTATTATGTTGTAGTAGTTTGTTATTTTCTCTACGCTCGATTGTTTGTACATTTTTTTGTTTCATTTTATTTTATTCTTTATTTATACTTACGTCGTATGTCTAAAACTAAAAGTAGATTCAAAACACCGACAGTGTAATTGCCGTAACAAGCCTTAGCTGACAGTCATCCTCTGTAACAAGGTACACGTTACACGTGAACGAACCCTCATGTCGTGTGACTCAAAAAAAAAGAATTAATGATTCATACTAAGTCTATCGTCTTTATTTTATTCATTATACTTATTTATTCTTTGTGTTCTTTGAAAACTTATTTATAATAAATTTTGTGCGTCTTGTGTTGAGAACAATGTGCCATTTCAAAAGTGAATAATCATCTTTCAAAATTTTTATCTTGTATTATGATTCAATTGTTAAATAAATTTTTCTTTGTTGTACATCGTACTCGCAAATATAAGTACTTATTTCTACAACTGATTAATTACAGAATGACTATGTTCATCGTTTATATGGCAAGTCTCAATATTTTTGAATTTATTTTTTTATATATCTTTTTCCTCCTACCTAAGACCCACTTTTAGAACATGTGAGGTGACTAGACGTTTCCGGAAGGTCTTTTTGCAGCCACATTCTTAGCATTTCCTTAATTTAGGCTTTGTCGTAAAATGCATATACCGCAATCTGAAAAATTTCCCTTTTTGCCGAATTTGATGAGCAAAATACAGAAAATCACTAACTGCCGCAGAACTAAGCGAAGAATTTTTGAATTGATAGTTTTAGTTTTATAATTTTCTACAACATTAATAATATATACTTTTGCCCTGAAATGCATATTATGACAACAATCTTAAAAAAAATTACCCCGAGAGCACAGAGAATTACCACGAATTTCAGCAGAGCGTTTACCCTATCTTGTAGAGCATAACATATGTAGTAAATAAGGCGGTTTTTAAAAAAAATTCCAGGAGCCGTTTTTGAGGAAATGGAAGAAATGAAAAATTCACGAATTCGAATTCATGAATAACGAGAAATTCACGAATACTACTTCAGGTTGGTTTTGATGAAAATGTTCGTGTCCTTAGTGATACCTAACTTAAATTCCAAGTTTTAACTTAGTACACTATTCCGTTCTTGAGATATTTTGTTCACACATGGACACACATACACACACATACACACACATACACTCTCTCTCTCTCACTCACACACACACACACACACACAGAGAGATCAATCTCTAAAAACATGTTTTGTGGGTTCAGGTGGCCTAAAAATGTGTAATTATTTACAGTGAAAATTTGATTTTAAAAAATCGTCATGAAATAATACTTTCCTTCCCTTTTGTGGTTTAGGTAATCAACTGCAAGGCTGGTTTGAACCTCTAGAGGCTTTACCAAGTAAAACAAGGAGTTAGGTGGTTTACAGATGCCTTACTCACTGTGGAAAAACGGAAAAGTATGCTTATCAGCATGGCAGGCCCTCCGAAAAGTATCTACATTCCACCCTGGAAATGACACCTCCCTTAATTCTCCACAGGATTTGGATGGATAAGGAAATTCATTACTATGAGAGGAGATAACTGTGACTAGTTTCTTTTACCCCTCTACCTCTTCTGTTATTAAATGTTTCAGTCATATAATTGGCTGAACATGTGATGATAAACAGAATTATTTTGTGTAGCCTTGGTACTAGCAGATAAAGTTCAAATAATTAACACTCCATCTGTCTATAATGGGTTTCCTTACATATATATTCAAAAAGGGCAAGAAAAAATGAAAGAGAATATTACAGAATTTTCATTTAGCATTAATATATAGATTTTAATTGTTAGTTATAATTAAGTTGTTACGCTCATAACAGACAGGTGGAATGTCAAATTATTTACACTCAATATGTTCGTTGCAGGGCTAAAATAAATAGTTTTGTTTCACATGGTCAGCCAATTAAATGACTGAATCATTTAAGAACAGAAGAGGTAGAGGTGTAAAAGACACTAATCAGAGTTATTTCCTCTGAAAGTAATGAATTTTATTATACAGCCAGACCCTGTGGTGAATGAAGTGAAGGTGTTATTTGCAGAGCGGAAAATATATGCTTTTCACAGAGCCCGGCATGCTGATAAGCGTACGTTTCTATTCAGTGAGGAAGGCAATTGTAACCCACCTCACTCTCCTCCTTTTACTTAGTAAAACCTCCACAGGTTCAAACCAGCCTTTCGGTTGATGATCTAAACAACAATTTAGTTGTAATCAGATTCGCACAACCATATGAATAAAGTAATACAAGATGACGATGCAATATAAACTTCTGTATTAAAACATTAAAAATGAAAAAGAATCGAATATTTCAAGAAGAATATATTAAAATTTTATAAAGAGTATATATGATAAACTGTAAACGTCCAACTTAATGTTTTTACTGTCGGTTTAAAGATAGTAGCGTAATCAATATTAATTCCAGTAACATATAAAGGCTTCTTGCCCTTAGTTATTCAACATTGGAATAATTTAAAGTTTTACCTAGGGTACGTTAAATTAGTATATCACAGCTTTAAAATTATACATAATTTATTACATTTAAACAATCTCTGTAATCATTATTTTAAATATTTAAAAATGCAATACGCTTTACAGGTCAAATTGGAAATTCAACTATTACAAAGTTTAATTGATTACGCTAAGATGTTTATTAGGAACATATTGTAAATATTTATTCAGTAAGCTTGATAAGTTTTCAGTTATGGAAATACATTTCTGTAAACATTATTGTAAAATTATTGTTGTTGTATAACGCTTACAGTGCCAGCAGAATATTGTGAGTGCCCACTGAAAATTGCCAGGTATTTTTCACTATGTACTTCAATGCCTGCCTATTTTTGTGCGATTTGTAGCATTTCATATGTGTATCCGTAACTTGGCTATTTTTAAAGATAACTTAAAAAAATTAAAAAATAAAAATTTCTACTTAAACATTTAGTTTGTGGAACTTTCTTTTTTAGGTAAATTTTAAAAAATTACACTAAAAATTATGTTACCCAACCATTTATATCATTTTAAAGATGATTTCGTTATGTACAAAGTCACCTAAGCTCATTTACGTTCTGTAAAATATAAAAATACTGCGATAATTGTTTTGAAAATCCAATTTTTAGTTGTTTGACTTTGGAAAGTACGTAACTAATCTACTGTAGAACAACCTAATTTCTAATAAATTACTACATAAAAAGTTTGTAACTTAAAAATGTATGTATAGCGCTATAAACACAAGAAATAATCAGCAATAATGTCAATAAAAATAGAGCGAAAAATAAATATTCTATGAATTGTTTAGTCAACGAACTATAATTAAAGGACGCTGGCATTTTTTTGGTTGAACTTCTGACGTCCTAATATTAGGACGCTGGCACTGTAAGAGTTAAGTCATCAGCTGAAAGGTTCGTTTGAACCTTCAGTGGCTTTACTAAGTAAAACGAGGAGGGAGGTGGTTTACAAATTTGGTAGGGTCACTGGTGGAGCGTATAGCAGCTTATTGTCGACAAATTAAACGTACCATTCACCTTAGAAGTCCTGAGTCTTGCCAGCGGGTACCAGTGGCTTTTCGAAGATGTGGTAACCTGCCGAAGATTTTGAAGTGAACTGTATTTACACAATTCGTTTTCGGAGTGTTTCCAGCGCGTTAAATCACTGCGGCGCGTGAATTAATATCAATCTGTGAAGCGGAATATTAGTATTATTGCGTTTTCAAAGTACAGCGTTAGCGATCGCGGTTAAGACCGGGTGGAAAAGCGTTAACAACAAGTAGCGTCTATTCGCTTATCTAGTAATCGGGCGACTGTCCAGTTCAGTTTAAAACTGTTTTTTATGTGCAGGTAGAAATGAATCCTCATTGGTTAAGACCTATAAATTATATCTTATAATAACGGGTGTTTTATTAAGGACGCAACCCTGATTAAAAGAAGATAGAAGTAATACATCGGTAAATTTTTTTGTCCCCCAATCGGTATGTTAGCAACAGTGTACTCAAGGCCAACTACCTCAGACAGTTAAAATGTTCCAGTCAAGCATTAGTGTGGTGACAGCAGTCGTTTCGTTATATTGTGTCAGCAATGGTTTTTTCCAAGGAAGAACAGGGTGTTTTATTAAGGACGCAACCCTGATTATAAGAAGATAGAAGTAATACAATGTTTTCATTGCAATTTGCTGTTCATTTGTAATATAATAATTTTACACTTCCGGTCGATACCGGAACTTCAAACCCATTACAGGCTCACTAACTTTTAGTGTAGACTATATTTCGAATCTGAAAACCGTTTATTGCTGTCTCTTGTAGTTTCTGACTTTGATTTATTGACTTCCGGTTTTGAGCCAGTTCCGGACGAAACTGGAACTTCAAACCCAATTTAGGCTAAATAACTTCTTAAGCTAAATAAGCTACCTTTGATCCGATGAAATGAGGATGATCGGTATGACGTCTAAATGAGGTGTTGTCTTGAACATCATGCGGTCTTGGGTTCAAATCCCATTCAGGTACGGCATATTTTCATACGTTACAAAAATTATTTCATCCTTCACCGTCTGCATTAGCAGTAATTGCCAAACAGTCGGACGTTAAACCAAAAAAAAAAAAAAAAAATGTCTTGAACAGACTTAGGCTATTTATTCCTGAGAGAATATGGTTAGTTGAGACCCAACTATAAAAGTTCACCATTATCTAGTATTCAAATCCGTATAATAGTAACTTCTTTTACTAGGATTTGAACCAAGAAACCTTCGTCCCCGAAAATCTACAGTTAAATATAAAGAACTTATTACAAAATAATTACACCTTGTTAAAAAAATATTTTCATGTCATTTGTTTTACGTCCAAAAATTTTGTTACATTTTTTGATGGTTGTATTGTATTGTACATTTGAAAATTTTGGAATAAAAGTTAAAAACACAATTTCGGAATAGTAGTTAGCATATAATAACCGTTTAGAAGAGATGTAAAAATCCAATGACCTTTTTAACTCCTTTTCTTTGAGATAAAATTTAATCAAAATAAATTTAAATTTTACTCTAGACCAAATCACCAATTTAATTTATTTAGAAACTACAGATATCAGCTGTAAAATAAATTTTAGTTGAATATTATTTAAATAAAATTTATTGAAAGTTAAACCGGTTAATGTTTAGAAGAAACATACATAATAATATTTAATGTAGCATATAATATGAATACATGGTTTAGAAGAAATAATGTGAAATAAGATAGTTTGAATAAAATATATTGTTAATTGAGTTTAAGAAACTAACATTTAATTTTGACGTTCTAAAAACGGTATTAGAATATTTTGTTGAGCGGTAGTAAACCCAGATAAGAAAATAAATGTGGGATTACAAAACATATTACTAGGATAATGTTTGGGGTATTAACATTACGACGTACTATCACCGTATAGCTTATTATTCGGATTACTTACCATTAAAATAAGTTATACTATCTCTATTACTATGATAATCACCCAATTACCAGTCAATCTTTTTTATAATCGTTATCCTTACAGTATGAAAAGAGGGGAAAAGAGAAACAGTGATCTCATCGTACAGGGGGAGATAAGATCTTCAGAAAGGGAGAATAGAATTATCCGTTCCAATAAATAAGTGGAATTAATTTACATCTTATGTATTAGAGTGATTAATACAATATTGTTACGTATATCCTTGATTCTTCTTAGGATTTGGTTGTTAATGATGACAAAACTTCCTTTTAAACTTCTATTTATTTATTTAAAAAAAATCATTTCATGAGACGACGCGTCTCATAGCTGCTGGCAATTTTTAAAAGGGTTAGGCCTACTGTTTGGGATTATATGTATAGTCCAGCCTCTCTTAGTTTGCTCCTAATGTAAACAAATAATGACGTCACTGAGCATGCGCATTGTATCAAAATATGTACACGCTGATTAAAAAGTAACAACAAAATACTTTCAAAAGTATTTAAATACAAAATACTTTTAAAAGCATTTTTTTAAATGAAATTGTTAGGCCTACATCTTATCATGACTGATATTTTTAGTAATTTAAGTACTTATAATTTAAAAAAAAATTAACTTAATAGGAATACAACATCCGTAAAGTCGCAGACTCTAGCGTGCACCCAGTAGTAGGTGGCTTTTGTTTGTTGACAGTCGGAGCAAACTAAAAACGGCTGAACTGTATATACAGTAGTTTTTTTTAAATTCTTATATGTGTACGTTGCAATCTGTTCAATTTAGAACAATAAGCAACCCAATGACCCAATGAGATGAGAGGATGACATGTATGACATGTAAATGAGGTGTAGTCTTGTACAGACTCAGGCCGACCATTTTTGAGAGAGTATGGTTAATTGAACCACAACCATCAAAGTACATCGGTAACCACTGTCTAGCATTCAAACCCGTACAAAAGTAACTACCTTTACTAGGATTTGAACCAGGAACCTTCGTCTCCAAAAATCAGCCGTTAAACAGTGATTTAATCAGCTGTTAAACAGCTGATTTTGGCGACGACTTTACCTCTAGACCAACCCGGTGGGTCTTATAAATTTTATGTTTAGTTTTATTCAATTGATCAGTTTATTTTGTGTACTATTGTAATATATCATTTATCGGTTTTAACCAATGAGGATTCATTTCTACCTGAACTGGACAGTCGCGCGCTTACTAGATACGCCAATCGACGCTACTTGTTGTTAACGCTTTTCCATCCGGCCTTATCCGCGATTGCTAACGCTATACTTTAAAAACGCAATAATAATAATATTCCGCTACACAGATTAATATTAATTTACGCTCCGCAGTGATTTAACGCGCTGGAAACACTCCGAAAACTAACCGCGCAATTACAGTCCACTTCAAGATCTTCGGCAGCTCACTACTCATGGAAAAGTCACTGGTACCACCTGGTAAGTCGCACAGATACGAAATTCAGGGCTATAGAAATGTTGAACTTATGAAAAACAGAGATTAGTGAAAGTACCAAAGACTAATACACACTTAATAAAAATGCTTGGCGTTAAAACGTGGGAGGAGACCACTTTAAATAATGTTTATCACATCTTGTTTCTGCCACTTTTAATGTGTGGTTCAGAATTTTGGACCCTGATAGATTGGCAGAAATGGAGAATAAAGGTGGTGGTTCTTGGGTTCGAATCCCACTCGGGCATGGCATTTTTTCATACGTTACAAAAAATTCATTTCATCCTTCACCGTCTGCATTAGCAGCAATTTGCAAAACAGTCAGACGTTAAACCAAAAAAAGAGACCTTTTCAAGGTTTAGATTACTGACCATTAAATAATTGAAGATATTATTTTTTTAATTCCTAATTTGTGTACGTTGCAATCTGTTCAATTCAGAACAATAAGCAACCCCATGACCCAATGAGATGTGGATGAGATGTGGATGACATGTAAATGAGGTGTAGTCTTGTACAGACTCAGGCCAACCATTCCTGAGAGAGTATGGTTAATTGAACCCCAACCATCAAAGTACACCGGTAACCACTGTCTAACATTCAAATCCGTATAAAAGTAACTACCTTTACTAGGATTTGAACCAGGAACCTTCGTCTCCGAAAATCAGCTGTTAAACAGCTGATTTTGGAGACGACTTTACCTCTAGACCAACCCGGTGGGCTGAAGATATTAGACATGAACTCAATGTGCCAGGGGTCTCGTTTTTTCAACATTTTGAAAATGATTTACGGGACTAATAATATTAAAATAAAAAAACATATCCGATTTCTGCCCGGAAAGTTTTGTAAATCTTCTAAAAATCAAAGGGATCATAAAATCTTTCAAGAAATAAATTTTGCCTAGCTTACTTCTTAGTTCGATTATTATCAGGTCGTATTTCTCCCCGTCCACAGGTGATTCATACTGACGTCAATAATATATCTGTTGCCAATAATGATTGGTTTTATTATACAGTCGTGATTGCAATCAACGTGTAAGGTTATGTGAGAAGTTTAACGATTAAGGTTTAGTTTACCCTACAGAGCAGCGATCGGGATTGTGCTAAAATTAAAGAATAAAAATTAATTAGTTTACGTATATTTTTAATGTCATTTGTTCATAGGCTGAAATTCTGAACATGAGAACGGCAAACATCCCTCATGCGCGGGTGTAAATATTTTCCGTGAAAAGCGCCGAATTGTACATGGTAAGTTATTTATAACGGGGCGTTTGGGAGCCTAGCTGTTTCCCATTGTATTATACCTTACCTGACCATGCGGGTTTCGTCTGAATAGCCTTTGGTTTCCCTCCCTTCTTATGGGACTAGTGTATATACAAAAGGAACATTATCTGCGAAGGCTTGTGTTCTATCAATTGTATTAAATCAAGGGGTTGAATAGCCTCAGCAATGATGACTACTTCAGTTAGATGAATGGTCCTCAGAATTAGTTACCGATGAATCCCTCAGGCAGATCGTTCGCTTCATATTAATTGCAAGTTTGAATTCTGGATACCTATTAATGTGTTCTATCACGAAAGATCTGTTTAAATTTCAATAACACACATTATGTTGCTTCATCGCCTATTGAAGAACCCACGACCTTCTCTTACACTGAAATTTCAACGTTTCTGTGGAACTATACATCAAATTTTAGAAAACAAAACGCGGTAAGACCAACGAACGAGGTTCTACGACTTTTTTACCGTACCCACTCTCTTATAACCCAATGAATTCTCAGCTCACACAAAAGTATATTAATAGCAAAATTCAGGGAGCTGAAATGAAGTTTCTACGAAGTATTTTTGGATGTACCAGAAAAAACAGAATTTAAAACAATTCAGAAACGCATTATCAGATCCACCTTTGCATGAAAAAATCAAGCAAAATAGTAGATGGTGCAGTTACTTGGGAAGAATGACAATTAAAAGGAGATCAGTAGCTGCACTCAATTATAAACCCATAGGTAGGTGACGTGTGGGAAGACTGAGGAAAAGATGGTATCGGAACATGTTCAGGGAATCTATTCCTTAAAGTGCAGAAGAAGGTAGAGGATAAAGGGAAGGAGGAGCAGAAGTAGTAGAAGAAGATAAAGGAGAAAAAAGAAGAAGGAGAAGAAGAAAGAGAGGGACAAGGACAAGGAGAAGAAGTAGAAGAAGAAGGTGAGGGGAAGAAGGAGGAGAAAAAAATGACCCAATATATAGGTCAGTATAAAGGGAAGAATGACGCTTAAAAGGAGGTCAGTAGCTGCACTCACTTATAAACCCATAGGTAGGTGACATGTGGAAAGACTGAGGAAAAGATGGTATCGTAACAGGTTCAGAGAATCTATTCCTTAAAGTGAAGAAGAAACTGGAGGAGAAGGAGAAGGAAGAGCAGAAGTATTAGAAAAAGAAAAAAGAGAAGAGAAAGAGAGGGACAATGACAAGTAGATGAAGTAGAAGGAGAAGAAAATGTCCCAATATATAGGTCGTATACGCGTATGCTCACTGAAAAAATTTTCTTTTTTCCTCTTTATGTATAATACGATCTAGTCTTACGACTTATGAGTAACTTTATTCTAACTCAAACTACTATTCTAACTTAAACTATTATACACTGAAAAATGATTTTGAAAAACTCTGCTCTTAAATGACAAAAAAAAATCATGTAATATTGGGAGTACTGAGCACTCAACTTGGCAAGGGCAATTTTTAGTTGCCTAAATTTTAAAATTGTAAATATTTACGAGGAGTGGCTATTAAATAACGAGACTGACGTTGTAAAAAATTTAATTTTTATTTTATACATAATTACGTATTGTCACCTTTAATATACACCCCTTCTCTATCCCAACAACACTCCATGCGAATTTTTCATTGTTGGAAACAGTGCTAGAAGTCATCTTCTGTCAGCTCCTTCAGGACACGTGCCGCTCAAAAATATTTAAAATGAAGCTCGCAAAAATGTTTGTACCATTGACACTTTGTACGCGATTGAAAATGACCCAAATTTTTTGGGAACGATAATAACAAGTGATGAAACGTGGTTTTTTAATTATGATCCAGAAACGAAGCGCCAATCCATGCACTGGAAGAGCCAAACTTCACCGAGAGCCAAAAAAGCTCGAATGAGCAAGTCAAAATTTAAAGCAATGAAGATTGTACTTTTTTTTGATATCCATGGGATTGTGTACCTCACTGGGTTCCTGAAGGTCAAACAATTAATCAGTATTACTACTTTGAGGTAATTTTTAAACTACGTCAAAAAGTAAGGAAAAAACGTCTCGAAATGTGGATCATGGGTTCTCCACCAAGACAATGCGCCAGCTCATTCCGCGTTATCAAGATTTTCCTAGCCAAGTATAGCATCTCAGTGTTAGAACATCCCCCTTATTCGCAGATTTTGCACCATGTGTCTTCTACCTGTTCCCTAAGGTGAAATTTGCATTAAAATGGACAAGATTTGAGCCTGTGGAAGCTATAAAAGAGAAAGCGGCACGTCAGTCTCGTTTTTTATTAGCCACACTTCGTATATTAATAAAGTAAGTTAAGCTTCTTTGAAATATTTCAATAAAAATTATTGCAAGATTAATAAATAATACAGAATATTCGTGAAAGCGAAACGAACGGTGGTTACTTAGAACAAACTAATATGGAAATCAATGTGTTAAAAATATAATGACTTTATGACATTTTATTCTATAGCATTAATCAAATGAAGAGATAATAATAGAGTAATAAAAACGGATAATTTTAACTCCTAAATAACGGAAATACTAAAAAAAAACGTGACATAAGGTAACAGAATTAAGATTTGGTATCTTTGTATTCGTGAATTAATAATTAAGTAAGATAACTCCATAAGATTGTATTAATATACATCGAAATCAAACTGTAAGTCATTGTATTCCTATAATAACAATAATACGTCACGAAAAATCATGACCGAGACAAACTCATTCATGTATTTTAAAATACAAATATTTTAGGAAAAAGTCAAATTTAGTCATCAATAGAAGTGTTACTTGTATAAGAAAACTGATCCGAGTTATTTTACTCTTTTATTTTTAAGTGTACCCTGACACAAAGAAAACTACATACATAAATTTACAGGGTGTTTGAAAAATCTAGACAAATTTCATGATTGTGAATCATATTAGAATATTATAACAATGATATTCTAAAAATATCTGCTAGTTCCAGGGCTACAAAAAATAGTTATTTTTCTTGTGGCATGGTCAGATACAATTATACGACTGAACTTAATTATACTTTATTATTATTATTATTATTATTATTATTATTATTATTATTATTATTATATTATTATTATTATTTTACGCTACGGAGTTCAAATATGGGGTGGTACGAGTATGGTTCATATAAATAGATTAAAATCTATGCAATTAAGGATTTTAAAATTGGGATTAGGTACTAGACATGTAAATGATAATGAATTGTTTGAGATATTTGATACACTACCACCAGATAAATATTATAAATTCTTAAATATTTGTAAATACTATAATAATGATAATTACAAGCAAAAAGTAGAGATTCCATACTCTGTTAGACGGCAACTTTATATTATACCTAGATTTTTTAATAATTATGGTGAAAGATCGCTAAAATGTATTATTCCATTATTGTTAAATAGTGTGCCTGAAAGTATCAGTTTGTCAACAGATACGCAAAAATTTAAAAGAAAAATTAAATTGTGGTTACAAAATATGTGAATTTATTAAATTGGTTTTTATTAGATGTTTTTGTACTATTTTTTGTTTCATCTGTTCTTCACAAAGGCTGTTTGTGCGCCTATGCTTTTTTACATTGTTAACAAGTTATTAGTATTAAAGTGAAAATTATTTTAAAGTATATTAAACATTCATAATAGTTGCAAATATGTATACTTATTTTTTGTTATATTTGTCTTGTATATAATTTTAACTGTATTTGATTGTATCATGGGCACCTGATGTTAAGTTCCTTGAACTTATCAGGACCCAAAACTACTAATTTTCAATAAAGTTATTTTTATTTATTTTTTATTATTATTATTATTATTATTATTATTATTATTATTGACTTAATTATACGACTGAAGTATTTAAGAACCGAAGAGGTAGAGGTTTAAAGAACACTAGTCAGTTATTTCCTCTGAGAGTAAGGATTTTTATTATACAGCAGAACCAGCAGTGAATGATATGAAGGTGTCATTTCCAGGGTGGAAAGTAGGTGCTTTTTAGAAGATTATGCTGATAAGCATATATTTCAACTCAGTGAGGAAGACGATAGCAAACCACCTCATCCCTCGTTCTTTTTAGTAAAGCCTCTAGAGGTTCAAACCAGCCTTTTAGCTGATGACCTAAGCAACATAACATATACCATACTTCCTTTGGGAGTATCCTGTATGAAATTAACAAAAGTAAAACAGAAAACATTATGGTCGACCGAGGAAGAGATGGATTCCGGAATAAGTCCTGGTGGCCTAAAACGTGGTGGATGATGATGGGGATTTATTATAACTTTATTACCTATACTTATTTCCTTATGACGTTTTAATTGTTATTTTTGTATGCTAGATCTTATAGTAACGTGATGGATATATTTATATGTGTAGATTCCCTTTAGATTATTGGAGGGAATTTTAAAATTGTCATCTCTTTGGCCGTCCTTTCAACCGTCCGTCACACCCAGATGTCAAAAACTACAGGAGATAATATGAACAGTTTATCGCATTCGTAATATGCACGAAAAGTTAGTGGGTCTGAATTAGGTTTGAAATTACCATTTCGACCAGAAGTAGCCCAAAACCATAAGTCAAGAAACCAAAGTTGGAATTTGGAAACAAAAGTAGTGTCAATCAAATCCTCTTAAAGAGTAAATACAGAAATCATAAAGTTTGAAGATCCGGTTTCGACCGGAAGTGGCCGAAAACCGTAAGACAAAATCTCAAAGATGAATTTGGAAACAAAAATAGTGTCATTTGATTCCTCTTAAAAGACTAAATACAGAAATCATAAAGTTTGAAGTTCCGGTTTCGAACGGAAGTGGCCGAAAACCGTAAGACAAATTCTCAAAGGTGAATTTTGAAACAAAAATAGTGTCATTTGATTCCTCTTAAAAGAGTAAATACAGAAATCACTAATGGTTTTTACCACGAATAAAAGAAAGGCCCTTAGCCTTTTTAAAAATTGCTTCCCCTCATAAGACGCATCGTTCCATGATAGGGAATTTTAAGATTAAAAAACTTTCATGACTTCTTATATACCCGATATGAAAACTGAGAGAAAAGAGCAAAGAACGGTATTATAAATATATATAGACATATTAGTAAGTAGTAGTTGTTTATAGTGTGTAGTGTGTAGTGTACCAATAGTGAAGACGTATACTTACGTAGGTAGGTCATGAGGGTCGAGACGTCTAGTAGAGAGGTGAAGTGTGTCAGTTTCCACCTTCACAGCTCGTGTAAGATGCATTACCGGATTTTTTTTATGGTCGTATCGCATATTTTATGAAACGGTAAACTACAGTTAAAATAATAGAAGTTCTTTGCGCGCATTTCACATTATTTACACTTCTTCTGCAATCAACTTTTTATGTATTATTTTCTCGTATGTGCATTATTCTTTTCTTCAACAAGTCGGTGAACAAAAAACATTCGAGTACAATTCTCGTATTGTATAAAGAATTCAAGATGACAAAAGTTTGTACTGCTATCTATTTTAATATCTTATGTTCCATTTTTATAAAAATTTTAACTTATCAAATGTCAATTTATTTAAAATAAAATTAAAATCGGATTATAAAATTCAAAATTTATTGCGAATTATTAACGATTAACTAAAAGTTTTTTAAGAAAAGTTTTTCATTTTGCCTGAGGCCCATACATTTTTAACCCTCTTAAGCGACCACCATTTTTCCGTTTTACTTTTTAAGAATTAACTTAATACTTATTAATGAAAGGAAATAAAATTCCATTACGGGTTCTAGGGAAATGAGAAACTCTATGATGCTTAGAATAATTTTACAGCTTTCTTTAAAACAAAAAATGTGACATTTTGATACCGGAACAAGCTAAATAGCCTATGCCGTGAATAGAGGAAAAAAATAATATTACGTGTTTTAGGCAGTTATACAATAATTTGTATACAATTTTTTTAATCCTAATCTAAATATTTCATTAAGTAAATTTAGATTTGTAAAATTTAGATTTAAAATTTTTTTCTAAAACTGAGAAATCAATTTCAAAACCGTAAACTTATTTATGATACCACACTATTCCAGGGTTTTTGCATTAAAAAATTGCAGTCTAGGCTTCCAAAATTCCAAACCGTATCCGAGGCATATTTTTGGTATGTTTTGCAGTGCATAATTTTTCCAGATGATAGGGCGTTAAGTTTGAATGTTCATAGACAACCTGTCTTCTTAGTGGTTTTAAGAGCGTTGTACACCCTTGCTAATTTCTTCAGGTTTACTTCTTAGGCTCTTTCGCACTTTCCACCAGAAAGAATTTCTTCCTCTTCCCCCGTCGAGACTGGAAACCTGGTTTTTAACCGAAGTTGCTATTCATCCTGCTCTTCTTTCCTTATTATTTGTAAGAAGAGGCCCTTGGTTTGCAACCGGAGGGGTTAAAAAAACTCGTTGGTATGGATAACTACGTCAAATGAATAAAGACAGATGACCCAGAAAAAGTTTAAACTAGCCTCTACGGGCGAGAAGGCATAGGCTAGGACACACCCAGTAAAGCAATGGATGAGTATAGTACACAGTAATGGAGTAACCATTAGAGGTCTGAAAGAATCTAATTGGATGGATAGAGAGATTTGGCGTTTGGGATGCAAAAACAGGAAAAATAGAGTATAACAAGTCGCGCCTTTACATCTGCTTAAAAATCAAAATTCAAAAAGACCATTTCATTGTAAAATCCAGTAGTTGCTTAAAAGAATTTTGACTAAAATTGTAAATGTAGAATAGTCTTCTTCTTCTTCTTCTTCTTCTTCTTACTATCAAGGATTAGGCATAAGCCTGTTCCGAACTCACAAACCATCCTGTACAGCTACACAAACACAAGACATTCCAACTCGTACATCTCGACTACTCCCATCTTCTTCGAGGTCTTCCCACCTCCCTTCTTCCAACTGGAACATATTCCGTCACCTTTAAAGGTGACCTTTACAGGTCTCCTCTGGCATCCGTTTTAAATGTTGCCTCCATTGATTCCGGTACTCCTCCACTTTTTCATTTAAGCTAAATACACCCAACTCGGATCTAATGCCCTCGTTATGTATTAGATCCAGCTTCGAGCAGCCCTTCACCCTTCTTAAAAACCTCATTTCAGCTGCTTGGATCCTACTTTCTTGGCGTTTTATGGTAACCCATGACTCACTTCCATAAAGAAGGACTGGAGCTGCCATTACTTATTTATGTAGAGTAATTTTGTTAAATAGCTCGATAGTAAAATATATACTAGAACGTCCAGTAGATAGGTGACTTTGACGATGTTGTTGTTTAGGCCATCAGCCGAAAGGCTGGTTGAAACCACTATAGGCTTTACTAAGAAATACGAGGAGTGGGATGGTAAATTGCCTTCCTCACGAAGTGAAAAATATGCTTATCAGCATGCTAGGCCCTCTGGAAAGCATTTACTTTCCACCCTGCAAATGACACGTTCACTTCATTCACCACAGGGTCTGGCTGTAAAATGAAATACATTCCTCTTAAAGGAGCTACTTCTGGCTAGTGTCGTTTACACCTCTACCTCTTCTGCTCTTTTATACTTTAGTCATATAATTGAGTGACCATGTGATAAGAAACAGAACTATTTTTGTAACCCTGGAACTAAAAAATCGAGTGTAAATAATTTAATACTCCACCTGCTTGTTATGGGCCAAGTTTAAACTTAAAACAAAATCAATTTTATTTTAATCCAACAGTTTTTGTTATACAGGTTTAGTATAGTTTCCTTTTTGATATAATATCAATTCGCTTAAATAGGTAACATTTAATCAATGATATAACTTTATTAAATCATAATGAAATATATCAGACTTTATGAGTAATTACAAAAGAACACTTTAAAGCAATTACTTGAGCTTGTGGTCGTATATTTCAATATGTTAAATGAAATAAAATTACTTTAGGTATTGAGACATGAATAAATAAGCGACAGGAATACGAAACATTTTAATAGGTATATAGACCTAATACTGAGGAGACGTATACGTGGTAACTGGGTCGTAAGCACACGGGTGTCACAAAGCACTTAAAAGCTCGATGTAGATTTTACTTTGCGTACATACGAGTTGTAAGTTAAAGCTGTAACACGGTACACAATACAAAAGTTTCCCCAACACTAAATCTAAACCAGATAAACTAAAACACATATAAGTTACCAGAAACTACATAGATACATTTCTCACTACTACTATTACTACTACTGCTACTACTACTACTTTTGTAGAGAAATAATATATTTCTCAAAGAACACCATTTTGTTAAATTCTATAGCGGTATGTTTATTCTAAAACTATAAAACTATTTTATATCGTTTCTCTCTCTAGATATCATGAAAACAAAATAACGATTAATCAGTATTCGGGGTTATCCTTCCTCATAATGGGATCAAGCCCACTTAGTTTTCGTAACAAAGCTAAAAAAAACTGAGTAAGAAAACTACTCTTAAAGAGGAATCGAATGACGCTATTTTTGTTTCCAAATTTCGACTTTGATTTCTTGACTTCCAG
This sequence comes from Catonia carolina, assembly GCA_035578175.1. Classification (NCBI taxonomy): domain Eukaryota; kingdom Metazoa; phylum Arthropoda; class Insecta; order Hemiptera; family Achilidae; genus Catonia; species Catonia carolina. The sequence goes on along the minus strand of JAQMRL010000045.1, from coordinate 722,622 downwards.
TTTTTGCCCACTTCCTGTCAAAACCGGAACTTCAAACCCAATGATTTCTGCATCTACTTTTTAAAAGAAATCGTTTTTTTCTTTTTAATCCCTAATGTGTGTACGTTACAATCTGTTCAATTGAGAACAATATGCAATCCCATGACCCAATGAGATGAGGATGATATGTATGACGTGTAAATGAGGTGTAGTTTTGTACAGACCCAGGCCGACCATTCCTGAAAGAGTATGGTTAATTGAACCCCAACCATCAAAGTACATCGGTAACCATTGTCTAGCATTTAAATCCGTATAAAAGTAACTACCTTTACTAGGATTTGAACAACTAGGAAACTTCGTCTCTGAAAATCAGCTGTTCAACAGCTGATTTTGGCGACGATTTTACCTCTAGAAATCGAATGACACTATTTTTGATTCCAAATTCCGATTTGATTTCTTGACTTCCGGTTTTGGGTCACATCTGATCAAAACCGGATCAACAAACCCAATCCTGTCTCATTAACATTTTTTGTAGATAACGAATCCGAAAACAGTTTTTTGCTTTCTCTTATAATTTTTTTGACACTTTCAATTAAAATTTAGTATCTGTTATTATATTAATACAACAATTTCTAAATGTGAAGCTAATGTTCCAAAACTTGATTTATATGAAGGAACGTGTAGTCATCACCACAGTCCTACAGTTGGCCAAGAAGATCTCTTGGCCAGAGGCGCTTCAAATGTCTGCGCTGAGCACCCGGTATCGCCCTAGTGTACATGTTTTGTATGAGAGGTTTTGATTTGAATTAAAATTTGTTATGCATTGTTTTGTATAGTTGTTTGACGACATCAATTACGTATAGGATTATTAAGTCTTTGTGCAACATTGAGTTTGTAATGTAAAAGGGGCATTGCGTTATCGTTCGTAGAATCTTGTTCTTAATCGCTTGTATACGTTTCGTGTGTGAAGGTTTAGGAGATCCCCAAAGTTGAACTCCATATGTCCAGATTGGTCTTAAGTCTGATTGGTCTTATAATTTCTGACATCTGAATGTGTCGGACGGATATAGGAAAAAAATAATAATAAATTTATTTCCATTCAAACATAAGTACATACATTTTGTAACATATTACAACAGAAATTTAACAATTCAAAACCATACGCAACAATTCAACAATTTGTAACAAATACATAAAATAAAATACATGTTATACTTCATATGGAATGATGACAATTAACAAAATTTCCACCAATATATATTGGTTTAAGGGATGAACACCATTTTCATCCCTGTAGAAGTAAATTTTTTAATGGTTAAGGGGTCATTTTTGTACTTCAACTATAATAACAGCTCCACCGTTTTCAGCCATTTAGCTTGTCCGGAACTTAGTAAAGGAAAATATCGGTTTAAGGGTTGAAACACTTTTCAACCTCTTAACGGTGGAATATCGAAATCGTTTATGTTTAACTTTTCTATTTACCCTAAAAAAATATTCCCTCCAAATTTCAGTTTTCTAGATATTGTGCAATTAGGAGAATTAGAGTTTATTGAGTGCGTGCGTCAGTCAGCCAGTCAGTGAAAGCATTCTCATTTATATCTACAGATCAGTCTTTTTTACCAAATATTTTATTCTAGTTTTTAACTAGAAGACCATCAGAATCCATTAACGATTAACCTCCTCGACAACAGCGAAGATACTCACAGGTTGAAACGTTTTAAAACACTTGACTTACCTCTACGATTTTGTTAATCTATTAAACATTTTTTTCTTTTCTACTTCAACTACTAATCATCGTCATCTCATAATAGGCATCGTTATCATCTCTATCATCGTCATCATCTCCAGCTTCAACAACCTTGTGCTTCAAGATGTTGATTCACATTTCAAGTTCAGTTTTCTACATTTATATATACATATATGTTTTTCTTCACACTGAAGAAACACTGTTGAAACACACTACTGAGTGTGGTTTTTATTTTAATTCTAAGGACATTACTCAGATTTTCTCGTCTTTGCTTAAAACTTTTGTTTTTATAAACTGATTGTAAAAGAAATACACTGTTACAAAAAAAAAATTTAACAACCCACCTTAAAATTATCTATTTATACATTCCAAAACTTATGATACTTTGATAAAACTTGAGTGTCTGAACGCAAGTTAATGCTTTAAAATGATCGGGAAAGTTGGTGTAAAGGAAGCAGAGAATTTTGAAAGATCCTCTGCAAGATAATGGGTCCTATACTATTTTTCAAAGCTGATGAGCTCTGAACGTACGCATTGCCCCCTACTCACTTTATAGCTAGCCAATGACTTGCCAGCAACGTTGCCAATACTTGCTCTCGTAGCTCTGTTATATTTTTATCAGCCATTTTTTTTATTTTCAATAATAATAACCTATAAACATACAACCAGTTCATTGTACTATAAAGTACCGTATGTTAACACGCTCTATAATCAACATGTTTAGTACGAGATGCAAGACACAAGTGAACTTCAGTGGCTCTTATACACACGCGCGCTTAATGTTTGTCATTATTACAATCTGACAACGCTGGCAAACGTTCTGATTGGTCTAAACACGTGGAACAGCAGAGCTCATCAACCGTGAAAAGCATTATAAGACATGTTACAAAGAAGAGAAAAACTATATAAGAAAAAAGGAAAAGTTGAAAGCTTAGGTACATCGAGGAGAAAAAACAACCAGCAAAAGAAAGCAAACTGCAAACGAGGAAAGATGGCTGGTGCACTACTAAGAACTTACCACCTGTATGGAAGAAAGCATTCACGAGACAATCCGCGTCAGACATTATAATACACTCGACCCTCGATGTTCGTGGACTCCTATGTTCGAGGTTTCGACCGTTCGAGATTTTGTATTTGTACACAAAAAATTCAATTTTCTAGATTAACACTCGGTGTTCGTGATTTGTACTGGGATCTTGAACAAGAAATCCAACAGCTTTAAAAAACGTACCAAAACACACTTTGCCGGTAATATGGGTGACGAGACATCCTTACAAACTAAAACTTAAAGAACTTCAAACCAAAGCAAAACAAACAACGATTTTGAATTTTTTTTAAGCCGAAAAGAAATAACATCATTACCACTCATCAAGGTTTCACCATCAACATCAAGGACACAATTTGCAGCCCAGAAGGAATAAAATGTACATAAAGAAACAACTTTGAATGTTTTATAAAATTCACAAATAACAAAAAAATATAATAGGGGAATATTTTTCGATTGCAAAGAACATTTTACATTTGAATCAAGATAGTTAATAATATTTTATAGGCTATTTCTTTTTTTAAAAACTAAATTTTTCTACAACACAGTTTTTTTATTGGAAATAAGCCGAAACGCCTTGTTTATCTCTTTAAAAACCACGCATTTTTCACTCACATAGAACCGATTAGAAATTTTACACTGAAAATGGATCTCGATGTTCATGATTTCGATTTTCAAGATGGTTTTCATGGGCCCAATTAATCTCGAACATTGAGGGTGCAGTGTACTCTGATAAAACTTGCGTGTCTGTACGCGAAAGAGTGCCTTAGAGTAACTGGAAAGACTGGTGTAAGAGAAGTAAAAAATTTTGAGAAAAAGATCCTAAGCAAGATAATAGGTCTAAAAATAATAAAGAACGAGAAGAACTCTACAAAAACAAAAATATGACTAATGGAAACTATCAGAAAACAAGGAGTAAAATTCTACAGACACCAGTATCGAATGGATGACAAACGTTGACACAACAAATGTTTGTCAAGAAAACCTAATAATTTGTCAGAAAAGTATAAATTAGAAAATATATTGAGTAAACTGAAACAAACCAAAAAAAGAAAATGAACCGAACAATGCTTAGACAACAGATTACTGGCTTCAAGGGTTTCAACGAAGAACACCGGATGGAAAAAATAAAAGAGATAAGCTTACGTTGAAACAACGGTGAGAGTATGCGCTGTGTAAAAAAGCTGCAAAAAATATCGAAAGTTGCTTTACAGGTATGAAATGGCTAAATGCGGAAAAATAACAATAATTAATGAATTCATGAAAATTAACTGAATATTTATGTTTTAGGTTAGTTTTAAACTTGAACAGCAACTAGGTCAGTATAGAAATAAACGTACAGTTAATTCAATTACAATAGTACTTACTTATACTATTTATGTGATTTCTGACCCGTTACACGTCAAACAGAAAATGAATTGTAATTCACTGTTAAAATACAACATAAATTACAAATGTCACGTACTAAATTTGTTCGTACTTTGTACTACACATTATAGTATATTAAAATAAATATTCTGATTATATTTGTGAAATATATTTAGAACACAATAACTTGCAAGTATGTCACCCACATTGGTTACCAATAATGGGTTCTGGATCAATTTTAGAATTCACAATATTTTTAAAAAGGAAATTTTCACACTATAGAAACACTGAGAGATAGCAGACATAAGCCAATGCCATCTGTTCCTGTTTTCCCCACCAGAAATACGACTCAAATGAGATCCCAGGACAATAGAAGACAAAGGTAAATTTTAATTCGTCAAGACATGCAAGTCGGCACCTTTTCTAAGACATGGGTTATTTCTGAGAAAAGTCCAGCTTCTATATTCAATTGTACACTTCATAGAAGCCCCTAAGTTCCGTAAACTGTTGTCTGAATTTGATTCGATTCGTTAAGTTTACTCGGTTTATTCCGTTTTTCCTTACTGACTTCTATATCCTTTCTGACTTCTTTGAACCATTTATCTGACACCTTAGGTCCATTGTTTAATCTTTTAAAAATTTGTTTTCACAACTACGAGGTGTGGCTATTAAATAACGAGACTGACGTTGCAAAAAATTTTATTTTAATTTTATACATAATCACTTATTGTCACCTTCAATATACGAGTACATTCCTACTCTATCCCTACAACGCTCTAAGCACATTCTTCTCGTCCTTGAATCCTATATTGTCTGTCTACTACCTTCGTACCCATTATCTTGCGAAGGATCTCTTTCCCTCAAATTTCTCTGCCTAAGAGATCCTGAAAAGATTAAAGTCGAAAACCCAGATCTCGAAACGGATCTTGGAGTAAGTATAAGTATTAAGTAAGTATAGTGCAATGCGATGAAGTTCATTTATTGGGATGTTTTTTTATACTTGAGAGATTACAATCAACAAATCTAGTTATATTACTCTCTTCACGAATAGATTCTAAATTTTACTGCAATACAGTAGAACCTCTTTAATCCGGCACGTTTGGGACTCGAAGCTTGCCGGATTAAAGGAAATTCCGGACTATGGAGGTTATTTATAAAAATACAGGAGTCGTATAAAAAATAACACAATTTGCACAAGAAACTTTTACTGTACTATGTATTTATTATTTAAACATGGGTTATTTGAACAATATAAATCAATATATAAGTACAGGAGAAATATTAAAATGCATTTTTTAAGTATGATGAAACAAATTTAAATACAGTATGAAATACAGTACAGTACTGTACTATTCGTGGTTTTTAGCAACAGCACTGGTAGATGGCTGGAAAATAGATCTAATATCTACTTGCTTCTTACGACTAGTATTTTTTTTATTTAAGAAATCATTTTTTATTATATGCAAGTTCATAACTTCGGCCATACTGTATTGTTTATTTGACTCAGCAAATTTTACAAACGTGTAAAAAAGCGTTCTGAGTTTACAAACTCAGAGCGTGACGCTTTGTGGCTCTTGAGTGTCGGGTTGCTCACTTTACAATGTTCATTGTGAAGGCAATTCTATAATTTTTGTCTATTGAGAGTCAGAAAATCAAAGCATCATCTTGGTGCATAAGAAAAACATAGACCTACTACAATTGAACAGTATAATAATAATAATAATTGAACAATTGAACAGTTATTTAAAACAGCTCACACATTCAGCACAACATACCAAAGAAGACTGGAATCGCACACAAATCACTACGCCAATTACACTCAGACAATTCAAAAAACACCTGCAAGCTAAAACGAAAACATCCTACAGACGTATTTCAAAAGTAACATGTACAGACAACGCAAAATATTGTGACATTATACAGTGATATTCTAGAAATGGTTGTCGGAAAGCCGCCGCAAATTCATTACCAATTGTACACCATCCTACCTGTCCTTATTCTACCAGCTGTTGTCCACTCCCATACCCTCTATGGCCACCTACCATCCTCCTTTTCTTTGCAAACGTCGAAATCATTTTAGTTGTTTCCGGGATATGGTATCCATGATATTTTCTTGAATGTCAATTCTTCTCCTAATTTCGGAATTTAGAATTCGATTGATGCGCGACAAACCGACCTCCGCCTCCAGAAATCTATCTCCACCGCTTTTAGGCTTTTATCAACGGATTATTAATATTCCAATTGAATATATCAACCCGCCCAACCATCTACAGCATTTATAATGAGAACATATTATCTTGCCAGGGGAGATATTCGTGTTTTTACATTATAGTCCAAGAGCCGCCTGTTGCCTCTGGAGTCCTTATACGGAACTCTGTAAACAACATACGCAATATCGGCATCCATATACCCATTGTTATAATTTTAAAGAAAATCTGTTTGTTAATTATTATACCCAGCTCCCGAACGAACATAGGATTAGGTGTTACAATATAACATACTGTGACAATATCTAAAGGGAATGTGTGTTTGAAAATTTTCGACAAGGGCCGAGAGTTAAAAAAACCTTTGTCACTTCGCAATAAGACTCTGTTACAAAACCTGAAAAAAGAAGAACGTAAAATAATCAGGAAAATACTTGGACCACGAAAAACTGACGATGGATACCGGCTACAAACCAACAGAACCACAGAGAAAATTTCAAACATTTCAGCAGACATTAGAAAAAGACGACTTAAATTCTATGGACACATACAATGACTTCCTGAACACAGACTTAACCACCAGATTCTTATTGCTACAGAAAATCTTAAAGGCATGACATGGGCCGAACAAGTAAGAAGAGACCTTGACAACGCTCAACTCACTTCTGAAGACGCGACAGACCGCAATACGTATAGAAAAGAATAGACGAGTGGGAAGTGCAGCCAGAGATCAGAGCCAAGGAGACCGGCACTACATGGACAGAGGAGAGGAAGAGAGCTATGAGTGAGAAGATGCAGATGTCATGGAGAACCCGCAGGAAGAACCGTAGAAGCTTCACGTGATCCATAAGGGTCTACAACGTGTATAATAATAATAATAATAATAATAATAACAGTGATAAATAGGGTTTTCAAGAAATTGTTAGGAATAGAAATATAGCGCATAAATGGTTATCTATAGTACAGGTAGGGCTGGCTATTGTAGTACGGGTATTGTGAAAGAGTCGGGGTTGTAAGGAGTTGGGTATTTGGATAACTGGTCTTTTTGTAACTCATTCTATGCAATCCTAATTTTTTTACAGTTTGTTAAGATTTATTTAGAAGTCGTCAGAAGCATTTTGTATTTTTATTATTATATCGAAAATCTCTGTCCTTCTCAAAATCTCCAAAGATTCATCTATATAAACGAAGCGATTTATTTAGTGAGTTAGTTTCGATTTGTCTGTGTGTCAGTGAGCGAATCCGTAGTGCATAACAGTGCGTTAGAGAAGATCAACGTTACTGTTAATTACTGTCTATTGTTTAACGTTCATTTATTCTGTTAACTGTATAACTGGGAGACGCTCACATTTGTTAACTGAATCAAAACTGGTACTTTATAAGACAATATTCAAGCCGGTGTGGAAGTACGGGATACAAATCTTGGAGACAACAAAAAATACCAAAATTGACATTTTAGAACGTTTTCAAACAAAATTTTGACGATCATCTCTTAGGATACCATGGTACATACGAAACAAATATATCTATAACGAACAACATACGACTTAACTCAGTAAGACAGGAAATTACACGATTTAGAAAAACATACGAACAAAGACTAAACCGGACATCCAAATCATCTCGCGATAAACTTACTGAACAACAGTGACTATACGTATACAAGACTTAACAGATACAATGAGTTTGATTTACTTAACACATTTGAACACAATTTAACTTTTTATTTTCGATATTTTTATGTGTATGTGTATAAATATTTTCTTTTTTTTAATTTTTAATAATTTCAAAATTAATTTTTAAAATTACAAAAAGATTATCTGTAACAATTACTATTAAAAAATAATGTATAATGTTGTCGTAAATTTATCTTTTCTGTGTTAACCTTATTACTTATTGTTCTTGTTCCTTTATAACAGAACAGATTGTAATTTTGCTGATTTCATAAAAAAATTATTCTGTATAATTTTATTTGTAAGTAGTATTTTAGTAAGTTTATTTATTGTTTTTAGTTAATTATAATTAGTTTGTTATTTATTATAAGTAATTTACTTGTAAATTTCAGTCATTTTATTAACTTTTAGTTGTAATAAATACTTGAATTTTAAACTTCTTCTTCTTGATGTGCCTATCCGTTACGAATGTTGGCGATCATCATGGCAATCTTCATCTTGTCTGCAGCAACTCGGAAAAGCCGTACCGAAGTTGTATTGTACAAGACTCTGAGGTTCTTCAACCAGGATGTTCTTCTTCTACCTGGTCCCCGCTTTCCAAAAATTTTCCCTTGTAGAATGGCTTGCAGGAGGGCATATCTGATTGCATTTCTCATAATGTGCCCGAAGTACTGTAGCTTTCGAGACTTGATAGTGGTCAGTACCTCCCGGTTCTTCCCCATTCTTCTGAGAACCTCTTCATTTGTTACTCGATCAGTCCAAGGGATCTTCAGTATTCTCCGGTACAGCCACATCTCAAACGCTTCCAATTTCTTGCACATATCCTCGTTCAGGGTCCACGATTCAGCACCATAAAACTCTCTGTTCTGTTCTGTTTTATGGTGCTTTATGGTGTTTTATGGTGCTGAATTTTAAACTATAGCGTGTTAATTATTTAATTTACCCAGATCCCGAAACGGACCTTGGAGTAAGTATAAGTATCACAATGCGATGAAGTTCATTTATTGGGATGTTTTTTTTATACTTGAGGGATTACAATCAACAAATCTATAGTCCATCTACTGTAAGAGTACTCCGCGCGAGGCAAGCGCCTATAGGTTGTAAACGAAAGTTTTACACTAGTTGGCACGAATCTACTTCTCCGCCGGACAATTATCTTACACTACGTTCCATCATAAAACTATCTACATTGCGCTAAAACATTATCCTTTAAGCGTTTTCGATTATAACGTTCTGATTACTTGTAATTATTCTAGTTTTATAAAGACTCCTTAATTAATTATTTTAAACATTACATTTAACAAAACAATTTTTTTCTACTTTTTACCGCTTTTATGTTTCAAAAACTCAACACATTTTACTATCACGCATGTTAACAAAACACAGCTTATAAAACGCAGATTTTCAACCTCAGTCTACGAAGAAAATCGAAACGAACCGATACAATTCCAAAAGATAACTGATGAAACTAAAAATGAGTTAAACACGGGCAAGTGTAAACAGTTGTATTAAGCTAGTCACAGACATTAACTATTTTAATGATATGAAATAAACAATCTGAAATGATAAACAACGAATCACTGGAATTGTTTACTCTCTTTACAATTATAAAATTTTAGTTATTAATGGTAAACTAATGTTCGATTTATAAAACATTTTCTAACAAATGAATTAACGTGTTATTATATTAAGCTTAGAGCGAATAAGTATTGTATGGAATTTTGTTTTTGATCATGCTGTGCTTATATTAAACTAATGCGCATGCTCACTTGTATTACTAGTTGCCTACCTCGGAGTACTTTTAGCGTAGACAGACTCTAGTTATTATTCTCTTCCAGAATAGAATCTACATGTTACTGCAATAGTAATGAAAAATTCAATTATCGACTAAATTAATTTCATATATAAAACACCAATCAGTTCGTTCACAAATATAAAACCATAACATAAGAAGAAATAAATTCAAACGTTTCATACATAAGCACAAAATTATCCTTTCACAAATAATTTTCTTTTAAAATATTAAGTTAATTAATAATGAATTAGCTTGTGCAGATAATTTATCATTTATTAATTATTCCCCTTTATGTTTTAAACGGACGTCCTACTACTACGAGTAGGATCAAAGAAAAACCGTTTTATCAAATTAACTAACGAATGATAGAAAGAACGGAAAAACATTAAAATTTTATAATAGTGTTACTTTGATCAACTTGTTAAACACAATAATAAAGTACGTACCTTTGATACAACAAATATAACGAAATAAATTTCAAAATATTTTATCGTACGAAAACAAACGTATACAAATTTTAAGAGAGACACACCTATTCAGAACCTGTAATTAAATTCAGATTGTTAGTGAATATCAAGTCATATATAACCTTCCTAAATAGCGCTAAGCACAAAGCCCTTTCACCCTTTTACAGTCAAATGTTTAATTTTAGTTCTCATAAAACATAGAATAATAAAAACCTGAAAATAAATTTTAATTTTTTAAAAGAAAAACTAATTTATAAAGCATTATAAAAGTATTATGAATAGGCCTATACGAGGTGTGGCTATTAAATAACGAGACTGACGTAAAAAAATTTATTTTTATTTTATACATAATCACCTATTGTCACTTTCAATATACACTCCTTCTCTATCCCTACAAAGCTCCATGCAAATATTTCATTGTTGAAAACAGTGCTGGAAGTCATCTTCTGTCAGCTCCTTCAGGACACGTGCCGTTTTCTCTTTTACAGCTTTCACAGACTCAAATCTTGTCCCTTTTAATGCAGATTTCACCTTAGGAAACAGGTAGAAGTCACATGGCGCAAGATCTGGTGAATGAGGCGGATGTTCTAACACTGAGATGGTGTACTTGGCTAGAAACCTCTTGACAGATAACGCAGCTGGCGCATTGTCTTGGTGGAGAACCAATGATTTGTCCTTCCACATTTCGGGGCGTTTTTTCCTTACTCATTGACGTAGTTTAGAAAGTACCTGAAGGTAGTAAATATTGATTAATTGTTTGGCCAGTCGTTCGCGAAATTTACTGTAGAAGGATACGTTTATTTCGTTTACTGTTGAAATTTTTAATTCGTTGTGGAAGGTTTTATTGCTTACATAAAAAGGAGCACCAGAAGCAAGACTTAAGATTTTCAACTGGAGGGCCTGGATCAAATTTAGTTTATTTTGATTGGTTTCAAAAGAGTTTTTTTAATTAAAATGATTGAATGGAGGTTTAATTTTTATCGACGGTTAATTAAACAGGTAAGTAGCTTTTGGAGGCGGTTAAAATATAAACGTTTTGTACGCAGATGATGCTTTCAAGTTGTTGTTGTTGTTGTTGTTTAGGTCATCAGCCGAAAGGCTGGTTTGAACCTGTAGAGGATTTACTAAGTAAAACAAGGAGTGAGGTGGTTTACCATTGCCTTCCTCACTGAGTGAAAAATTACGCTTATCAGCATGCCAGGCCCTCTGAAAAGCACAGATTTTCCACTCTGCAAATGACACCTTCACTTCATTCACCACAGGGTCTGGCTGTATAATGAAATTCATTACTTTCAGAGGAGATAACTCTGATTAGTATCTTTTACACCTTTACCTCTTCTGTTCTTAAATGATTCAGTCATTTAATTGGCTGACCATGTGAAAAGAAACAGAACTATTTATTTTAGCCCTACAACGGACAGATTGAGTGTAAATAAATTGCCACTCCACCTGTCTGTTAAGGGCAGGCTTTCAAGTTAGTCACGTCTAAAGCCAAAAGCCAAGATGTTGCATCCCTCTCGCCTGGGGTATGTGAACGTTATTCAGCACCACAGGTGAACAGTTTGACGTTGTAAGAAGAACGTAACTTGTGTTGATTTCTAAGGGTTCACTATAACACGCCAACGGATACGCCAACTTTAAAAAACGTTAAATTTTAGTATATTTTGCTATAACTATAAATTTAAAAAATTAATTTAGTTACTTTACAATCTGTTAATAAAATAATAATTCGCAGATTTGAAATTGTAAAATTATTAATTCTTCCCATAACGGGCAGGTGGAGTAATATGGAGTAATATGGAGTATATGGAGTAATTGCTCTCGATCTGTTGGTTCCAGGGCTACAAAAAAATAGTTCGTTTTCTTATCACATAGTTAGCCAATTATATGACTGAACTATTTAAGAACAGAACAGGTAGAGGTGTAAAAGACACTAGTCAGAGTTATTGTCTCTGAGAGTAATGAATTTCACTATACTGCCAGACCCTGTAGTGAACGAAATGAAGGTGTTATTTGAAGGGTGGAAAGTGGGTGTTTTTTGGAGGGCCTGGCATATTGATAAGCCACTCTTTCAACTCAGTGAGGAAGGCAATAGTAAACCACCTCACTCCTCTTTTTTACTTAGTAAAACCTCTAGAGGTTCAAACCAGACTTTCGCCTGTTGACGTTAACAACAATATAAGGAATATTTAAATTTTGAAAACAAAATATAGAAGCTAATTTATTAAAAAATAAAATAACGTTGAAATGAAATCATTCGTGTTCACACAAAAACCAAGTTTGTAATAAGTAGCTTGCGACACAGCACTGTTTTCATAAACCCATCCTGCACAAAAAATCCTGTCCTCTAAAAACTGTTCATTGCATACAATGCAGAATGTTTCGTGTTTGTCATTAACACTATATTGATTATTGTAAATGTAGTTTTCTTTTGAATGTTTAATTTATAGCTCGCTCGTCAAACTTTTTTCATTTATTTCTTTTTGCTGGTTGTTTCGTTTTTCGGCTTATCTTTAATTTCCTTATTTCCTTCCATTGCTATGTGGAATTGTAGCTGAAAGAATAAGGAAAACAAATATTGAAAGAAATATTAGTTGCAGAAATTTCAGAATGAAGAAGAAGAAGAAGAAGAAAAAATCTAACAGAAATTTATACAAACTGAATCGATAGAAGACTTATTTGTAAAAAGAAGAGTAACATATTTTGAACACAAAAAAATTAAAAACAAAAGACGAAACAAACAAATTTTTGACACTCAAGTACAGATCACGGTAAATTACCCTGATGCAGATGATCAAAATACAAGAATTTTCAATCATACTCAAAACTTTTAATTTAAAAAATTAGGATTTAAAAATACAAGATTGTTTTAACATTTTATTTATTAACAAAAATGTTGGTTTAAAACTTTCTAAAGAACTTAGTGGAATTTCCCGATAAAAAAGGAAAATCCGCTAAAGATCTGAAGCAACGAAAGAGATTTGGGAAAAAATAAAACTATTTAATTTCAAAACAAAATATACTAAAAAGAAATCTAAACAATATCCTTACTAGATTCCAGTAATCCATATGATTCATTTCTTTAGAAAATGTAATTATAAATCAATAGACTACTAGATGAGGCCTATAACATGCAGGTGGAGTGTTAAATTATTTGCACTCGATCTGCTAGTTGCAGGGCTACCCCTTATCGCATGGTCAGCCAATTATATGATTGAAGCATTTAAGAAAAAGTAGAGGTTTAAAAGACACCAGTCAGAGCTATCTCCTCTGAGAGTTATGAATTTCTTTATGCAGCCAGACCCTTGGTTGAATGAAGTGAAGATGTCATTTGCGGGAAGGTACACCACCTTCAACTTCGACCGGTGGGCAAATTCTTTAATATAAACTAAAAAATAAATAATGAAAAATTGGGCGCCAGCTCTATCAGCAGAGCATGAGAAAACTAAATTAAAAAAAACTATATTTCCTTGCTTTAAACTAAATATTTAATGAATCTACTAGTACTAACAAAATTATCCTTAAATTACTCTTACCTATTTTAAAATACAGCCAACCTTTTTTCTGCCGCGACTTTAAAACAAAACAAAACTAACAAACCCTTAATAAATATACGGATAAATTTACCTCCAATTAAATATGTTTCCCTACGTGCTCGCCTCTTGACATGCGGTCTTGGGTGCGAATCCCACTCAGGCACGGTATATTTTCATACTTTACAAAAAGAATCATTTCATCCTTCACAGTTAAACAAAGGAAAAAAATGTTTCCCCTTTCTTCTTCTTCTCCTCGTTCTCCTTCCTGGTCACTCCTCGTTCTACTAATCACTTCTTCAAATGCTGCTCCTTCTTGACTAACAGTTTCACTCTTAAGTCCCAAGGGAACTGATTTTAATTTCCTGGCTCAGAACCAGGAAACCTCTGGTTGACAAGCCTCCCTTTCCTACCAACCGTTCAACCAACCTGGAGAGCCAACAGGAAGGAAAACCACCTCAATGATTGGCTGAAAGTTGGTAGGTGGAAGAAAGGCCCAAAAACACAGAGGGAAAAATACACCAGCCTAATGAATGTCGGATGACCGTTGGCTATATTTACAACCTATTGTCTAACTACTATTCTAATGTAACTTATTCTAACAATCGGGGTTTCCCTTAGATCTTTATTTGGTTTTTACCTTAATAACAGAAGTTTCGGTAATTAGGAATAACTAACATTATTTTTACGATTGTACTTTTACAACGGTATAAAGGAAGGAAGATGTTTTAAGGAGGGCTCGGCATACTGGTTAGCAAACTTTTCCACTCGGTGAGGAAGATAATTATGAACCACTTCACTCTTCGTTTTATTTAGTGAAGCCTCTAGAGGTTCAAAACAGCCTTTCAGCTGATAACCTGAACAACAACTACTACTAGAATAGTCTTCTTCTTCTTCTCCTCCTTCTCCTTCTTTTTCTCCTTCTCCTTCTCCTTCTCCTTCTTCTTCTTCTTCTTCTTCTTCTTCTTCTTCTTCTTCTTCTTCTTCTTCTTCTTCTTCTTCTTCTTCTTCTTCTTTTTCTTCTTCTTCTGCCTTTCAAGGATTAGGCATCTCTGCCTATTCCGAACCTCTCAAATCTGCCCATCTCTTTTTCGGACGTCCTAGCTCTCTCCTGCCCTCCGGCGTATAGCCCAGTGTCTGCTTAGCTGTATACTATCCTCCCGCTCTTTGTTTACATGCTCTAACCACTGCATTCTGTTCTGGGATACCTTGTTTTTCATAAAGAAGATGTTGAGTTCTTTCCTTATCTCGGTATTCCTTTAACGATCTTCTCTACTACACCCATATGTATGAAAAAGAATTTCATTTCAGATGCTTCCAATCTACTCTCCTCTCGCTTTGATAGCACCCAAGTTTCACTGTCATAGAGTAGAGTTGGCACTGCTAAAGTTTTATAAAATCTCACCCTCGTGTTTTTGCTGGTGCTATTTTTTTAAGTGCGGTGGATAGTTCCGCATATTTGCTGAAATCGGTGCATCTTATTGTAAGCATCTTTATCCTGTTGGTATGTAATGTTGCAACCTAGATACTGAAAGTGGGAGATCTGAAGAACAAAATATTATTATCTATAACAATTTTACTTCTGACTGGCTTCTTCCCCCTAAATGCCATTACCTTTGTCTTCTTCGTCGAAACTGTCAACTTATATTCTTTGCAGAGTTTGTTCAGCATGAAAAGTGCTCTCTGCAGGTCATCCTCATTCTCCAGCAGCACTATCAGGTCCTCGGCAAATAATAGTAAACTGCCTATTATTTACTATTATTTGCTATTCCTACTAGAATAGTAAATGGATAAATATATTATTAATGAAAACATTTTGTGGTAAATATCTAAATATTTATACATTATGGGAATATTGTACAGTCATGTGACAATCGGACAACTGTTCTCAAGAGTATGAAGAATATTTGTTAACGTAGGCCTACTACTGTATAATTCGTAGACGAGTGGACGCACATTCAAACAGGTTTAACCAGCCGCCACACCTGCCTGTACATTTAGCATCTATCGGTTATTTTCTCCCTCTTCCGATAGAATTTCCCTACCAGATACAAGCTAGGCAGACCTGCATTTATCGGTTATACGAAGCCGGGCGCCAGTGCTTGTTCCAATCGTGGTTCATGCCTTCAGGTCCTGTTTGAAACAACCGAGTTTTTTCTGACCGACCACTTTTCGTTCTTGATATTGTACCACGACCACAGATGGTCCCCGTGCAGTAGCCGTATAAACTTAGATTACCATCTGGTAGAAAGATTTATACAACCTCCTTCAGAGCTGTTGAGAGTTTGGTGCACGAATTTATTATACTACACTGAATCGAGACGCTAATGTCTACAAAATATGTCTCACCAATCGGTATTAAAAGATCTACACAGCAATTAACGTCTCTTTTAGTAAACTAATACACTAATCAATTTTAAATGCGAACTTTTTTATTTTATTTATTTCACGGAAGTATAATTGTACAGCGATTGAGTCAAAAAATGTATAATTCACCCGTCTAAAAAGTAAAAAATTTAGTTTCTTGATTAGTTGACCGTACAATACTTATATTACTTAACGTACAGCTTAATCCTTATCAGCAATAGGCCTGGCTTAAAATTTGTGTTTCTCTTCTTAGAATTTTAACATTATAATTTTAAAATAAAATGATAAATTTATCCCAGGCTTCCCTAAAAGCGATTTTGAAGTTATAAAATATCAAATAAAGTTACTTTACAATCTGACAATAAATATCGAGAACTAGTAGGCTACAAAAAATCCAAACTAAAATATTATTATTATTTTATTGCCTTTGCTTTTTGTGTAATTTTAGGCTACATAAAGATAAAATTTAAAATAAACCGGTGTGAAACACTCTCACGACTTTCTTCTTTTGATGTAAAAATAAAACACATAACGTATTTTTCAGGAGTGACTGACGCAAAATGAAAATCGACCTCTGTTCCACTTAAAAATACGAGAACTCACTAATTGACACTAAAATAGGCTCTGTAGAAAAAAATTATTGAAATATATATATAACTTGTAGATTTTTTATTTTCTTTTTTTTTTGTCATTCAATCAGTCTCTCGACTGGTTTGATGCAGTTCTCCAAGCTGTTCTCTCTTGCGCAAGTCGTTTCATAGCTACATACCTGTAACACCCTACATCTTTTGTAATTTGCTTTATATATTCTAATATTTGCCTCCCCCTACAATTTACTCCCTCGTTATTGCCCTCCATTACTGATAGCTCAATACCTCGATGTCTTAAGATATGCCCCACCATCCTATCCCTTCTTCTGGTAAGATACTTCCATATTCTTCTTTTTTCATCCACTCGCCTAAAAACCTCTAAATTACTTATTTTGTCCACCCACATAATCTTTAACATTAACCTATAACACCACATTTCAAAAGCGTCTATCATCTTCTTTTCTACAGCCCCTATCACCCACGTTTCACTCCCGTATAATACTACACTCCAAACATAATGTTTTAAGAAATTTTTCCTAATCTGTAAATCAATGTTTGTAGTCAGTAAGCTGACTACATTTTATTTTATTTTCTATAACGCTGAATACATACATTTTTGTTTTAAAATTCATACTAAGACCGCAATCTTAAAAAATCCCGTTTTAACCCATTTTGATGCGCAAACTACAGAAAATCACTAGTTGTTACTTAACTAAGCGTTGTAGAGAAAACTTCTGAAATAGAAGTTGTAGGTGTTTTAATTTCCTGAATTATGTACACTTATGCCTTAAAATGCTTATTAAAGCCGCAATCCTTAAATGGAATTTTTACTACGAGAGCACAGGACCCCAAGAATTTCAGGAGACACAGCGCTTAGCGCCTACGTTATTTTATAGAGAATAAAAAGAATCAGTAACTAAGACGATTTTTTTAAAAAATCGCAGAAGCCGTTTTTGAGAAAATCACAAAAAAGTAAAAATATTTACATAAAAAAAGTAAAACAGCCGGCTGCATTGGGGGTAGTTGGTAACGTGCTCGCCTCTCATCATACGGTCCTGGGTTCGAATCCCACTCAGGCACGGCATATTTTCATACGTTATTTCATTTCATCCTCCACTGTACAAAGTTACATCCTAAAGTCGTCGCTAATGACCGTTGCAGTTGATGCAACGTTAAAAAAATAAATATAAAAAAAGTAAAACAAGTTGCATTAGGTCTATTTATTTCGTCAATATGCGTTTGTTTGAGAAAAACCACATATGTCAATACTGGAAAATTCCCTTGACTAATTATATCTATGAAAAATAGGATAAAATTTATAAAAATGAATACATTACTTTTAAAGAAGTACTTCAAATTTATGTCAAATAATTTTCAGCAATATGTATCAATAAAATTAGAAATATAGTTTCTGTATTTCCTGAAAAAATTATTTGAGTTGGACTCGTGTTGTTTCTCTAACAAGCGATTCAATTGCTGGTTGTTAATTAAGATATCAAGAGAAATTATAAACAAGTGACTTGATATTTTAATAATATTATTATTTCCTAAAATAGTCATTTTAGTAAAAAATGAATATCAAACCAGCTTCTGTTATGCATGAATTAATGTGTACATTGTGCAAATGTTTATTACTATATTTTGACAACATAATTATGTCTATAGTCTAGTGAAAACATTTATAAATCAAAGAAAACTATCTTGTGGAAGGAAATACACAAGTCTAACCGGGCTTGCTGTATTAAAATAGAATAAATTTTAATAAATAAGCTACATCCACTACGGTGAGTTTAAAACAACCAGTACACGACAAAGACAAAAGCGAAAACATTTTCTAAAAGATTTTCTAATTTGAATAAGTGCGTAAAACATTTTTTAAAATCTTTTTTCTGTATTTGGAAGACCTTTTTGAACAGGCAAATGTTTTTTTCTAATTTTGAATACAAACAGTAAATGTTTTCTTTTAATCATGATACAATGAAGTTATTTATTTAAAATAGTATTAAGTTTTATCTACCATTATTTAAGTGTTGTTGTTATGTCATCAGCCGAGAGGCTGTTTGAACCTCTAGAGGTTTTACTAAGTAAAAAGAGGAGTGAGGTGGTTTAACAATGCCTTCCTCACTGAATGGAAAAGTACAGTTTTCAGCAAGCCAAGCCCTCTGAAAAGCACATATTTTCAACTCTGCAAATGACGCATTCACTTCATTCACCACAGGGTCCGGCTGTATAATGAAATTCATTACTTTCAGAGGAGATAACTCTGATTAGTGTCTTTTACACCTCTGCCTCTTCTGTTCATAAATGAATCAGTCATTTAATTGGCTGACCATGTGATAGGAAACAGAACTATTTATTTTAGCCCTGCAACAAACAGATTGAGTGTTAATGGTTTGACACTCCACCTGTCTATTATGGGCAGATTATTTAAATAGACTAAAATGTTAATATTTAAAATATTTTTAGCATTTCTCGTGATAAATTGTTTTTTTTAAGTGTTAACATTGAAACCTCAAAAACAAATTTGATTTTCAAAATTTCGCATATTGTCAGACAGAACTAATATGGCTTCGTACAGGCCGATTAACTTATTCCCAGTACTTTGAGAAGTTTATAAAAATTTATTTTTGAAGTAATTAAAACCATTTGGCTTTAACAGGCAGGTGGAGGGTTAAATTATTTCCACTCGATCTGATAGATTCACAGCTACAAAAGATAGTTCCGTTTCTTATCTTATAACATGGTCATTTAGATGTAAGACAAGCATTTAAGAACAGAAGAAGTAGATGTGTAAAAGTTACTAGTCAGAGCTATCTCCTCTGATAGTAATGAATTTCATTATGCAGCCAGACCCTGTGGTAAATGAAGTAAAGATGTCATTTGCAGTTGGAAAGTACGTCCATTTCGGAGGGCCTAGCATGCTGATAAGGATACTCTTTTAACTCAGGGAGAAAGACAATAGTAAACCAATTCACGCTTCGTTTTACTTAGTAAAACCTCTAGAGGTTGAACCACCATTTCAGCTGATAACCTAAACAACAACATTGTTTAATAAATTAGATTTAGTAGTCTTTTAGATTATTTTATTTATATTTTTTTAGAAATACGGTCGTGCACAAAATTAACGCATCACTTAAAAGATTTTAAATGATTTCACAGTCTCTTGATGAAGTAGGTATTAACCGTATGATCTGGCCAGCCAAACGCTCACACTTAAATTCTATTGAGCACGTTTTGGTTTTTTTTGTCATCAGTCTTTCGACTGGTTTCATGCAGTTCTCCAACCTGTTCTATCTTGCGCAAGTCGTTTCATATCTACATACCTGTAACACCCTACAACTTTTGTAATTTGCTTTATATATTCTAATCTTTGCCTCCCCCTACAATTTACTCCCTCAATATTACCGTCCATTACTGATATCCCAATACCTGGATGTCTTAAGATATGCCCCACTAGCCTATTCCTTCTTCTGGTAAGATGCTTCCATATACTTCTTTTTTCATCCACTCGCTTAAGAACCTCTAAATTACTTATTTTGTCCACCCACCTAATCTTTAACATTTACCTATAACACCACATTTCAAAAGCGTCTATCCTCTTCTTTTCTACAGCCCCTATCACCCACGTTTCACTCCCGTATAATGCTTCACTTCAAACATAATGTTTTAATAATTTTTTCCTAATCTGTAAATCAATGTTTGTCTGTAAATCAACGTTTTGGTTATGCTTAAAAAAAGAGTTCGTCAACGTAATGCAGTGAATCTTCAACATTTGTGTCATGTGGCGAAAGAAAAATAGGAAAAAAACGATCAGGAAGAAATCCAAATTTGATTCAAGGAATGCCGAGACGGATGCTAGCTGTAATTAAGGCAAGAGGGGGTTGTACCTGTTACTGAATTATTAATTCAGTATAAATTACATAATAATCATTTATGTTTAATTGTTTCCATTATCTATGAACTAAATATGGAAAACATTTAATATTATAAGTAACCCTTCCGGTTTTATTAAATAAAACTGAGTTTTTAAAGCTATCTAATTTTGTCACTAACTTACCATAAATCTAATTTACAACTCTAATTTTATGTTAAAAAATGTTAAATATTGATTAAAATTATGATACAAAGCTCAACAGTAACAGAAATGAACCTGGAAGATTGAAGAAAATGATTTTTTCACAGCCCAAAATGTTATATGATGCGTTAATTTTGCCCAGAACTTTATTATAAATTTTTAAATGTAATGGTTTTATGCATTAGCCTTGTTTTAATTCTCTTTGTGCTGTTTCACTCAATAAAAGAAGGGAACACCTACTCTAAGACTGTTGTTGTTTAGGTCAACAGCCGAAAGGCTGGTTTGAACCTGTAGAGGTTTTACTAAGTAAAACGAGGAGTGAGGTGGTTTACCATTGCCTTCCTCACTGAGTGGAAAAGTATGCTTATCAGCATGCCGGGCCCTCTGAAAAGCACATATTTTCCACTCTGTAAATAACACCTTCACTTCATTCACCACAGGGTCTGGCTGTACAATGAAATTCATTACTTTCAGAGAAGATAACTCTGATTAGTGTCTTTTACACCTCTACCTCTTCTGTTCTTAAATGATTCAGTCATTTAATTGACTGACCATGTGATAAGAAACAGAACTATTTATTTTAGCCCTGCAATGGACAGATTGAGTGTAAATAAATTGACACTACACCTGTCTGTTAAGGGCACACTCTAAGACTAATCAACTTAAATCTAACTAATTAAATTCTTAAGGAATTTCCCGCTGGATTTACATTCTGTAGGAAGAGTATTTTCCATTTTCATTGTAAATAATTTATATAATTTTAACTATTGCCTATAACGGGCAGGTGGACTGTTAAATTAATTGCACTCAAACTGGTGGTTCCAGGGCTACAAAAAAATAGTTCTCTCTCTTATCACATGGGTAGCTAATTATGACTGAAGTATTTAAGAACAGAATAGTTAGAGGTGTAAAATATATTAGTCAGAGTTGGATAGGTAAATTTTCTTCATTTTGTATATTGTAAATTTATTAATAAATGTATCTATAGCTTTAAGAAGATATTTATACAAGGAATAAATTTAAATTGAACAAATTTTAAAATTTATAATTTTTAGAAAAATTTTTATCTTTTACAAAGAAGAAAGTAAACAAGTTTTTAAAAGAGAGTAATTTATACAGGGAATAAAATTAAATTGAAAAATCCCTTTCATGACGCGACGAGTCTCATAGCTATGGCAATTTTTAAAAAAGCTTACTTTTAACGTATGAGAAAAATCATTAGTGATTTCTGTATCTACTCTTTAAGAGTAATCGAATGGCACGATTTTTGTTTCCATATTCAGACTTTGATTTCTTAACTTCCGGTTTTCGGCTACGTCTGTAAGAAACCGGAAATTTAAACCCAATTAAGGACCACTAATTTTACTTTCTCTTGCCTATATGAATATATAAGAAGGAAAGTATTGTTTTCATGTCGATTTTCGAAATCGAGTTTTCACCGGATCTACACGTTTTCAGACCCCCTGAACCCAAAAAACATGTTTTTAGCGATTGGTCTGTGTGTCTGTGTCTGTGTATGTGTGTGTATACAAAATATCTCAAGAACGGAACATCGTAGAAACTTGAAACTTAAGTTACATACCACTACCGGACCCGACACGAACATTTTCATCAAAATCGGTCAACCGGAAGTAGTAGTTTATTCGTGTATTTTTCAATTTTTTGCGATTTTCTCAAAAACTGGTCCTACGATTTTTTTTAAAACCGCCTGGTTTACTCAATTTTTTATTTTCTACAAGATAGGGTAGGCGCCATGTTTGCTGAAATTCTTGGTGAGGCTGCTTTCACGTAAAGAAAGTGTTTTTTTTAAGAGTACGGCTTTAATATGTATCAAAACGCAAAAATTTATATAAAAAAATGTAGAGAATTTAAAATTCTACAACTTTTATTTCAAACATTTTTTTTATAACGCTTAGTTTAGCGGTAATTAGCGATTTTCTGTTTTTTCTCACGAAAACGTGTGAAAGTCGATTTTTTTATAAAGATTTCGGCCTTAGTATGCATTTTATGATAAAAGTGTATATAATTAAATTTATAGAAAATTAAAAGATCTACAACTTTTATTTAGAACATTTTTCTCTGCAGATTGTAGTTTAGTGTGAAAGAGTGATTTTCCGTATTTTAAAGCCAAACTGAGGTTGATTTTCATTTTGCGTCTTTCACTCATGATTAAACTTAGGTTATGTTTATTGAGATTAGTTTTTTGTATATTTCTAATGTTTTATTACTAATATTAGATTTATTGGTTATTATTTGCATAGGCAAGAGAAAGTTGTGTGAGTGTTTCACACCAGATTTTTTTTTTTTTTTGCTTAGATAACCAATCCGAAAACCGTTTGTTGCTATTTTTTTATAATTTAGGGGTTTGATTTTTTGACTTCCAGTTTTGGGGCGCTTTCGGTCGAAAGTGGAACATCAAACCCAATTTAGGCCCACCAACTTTTTATTTAGATTGTGTTGTTTAGATCAACAGCCGAAAAGCTAGTTTGAACCTATAGAGGTAACTAAGTAAAACGAGGAGTGAGGTGGTTTAACACTTTCTTCCTCACTAAGTACAAAAGTAGCCTATGCTTATTAGCATGACAGGCCCTCTGAAAAGCATCTACTCTACACCCTGCAAATGACATTTTTACTTCATTCACCACAGGGTCTTTCTGTATAATGAAATTCATTACTTTCATAGGAGATAACTCTGATTAGTGTCTTTTACACCTCTACCTCTTCTGTTCTTAAATGCTTAAGTCATATAATTGGCTAACTATGTGATAAGAAATAGAACAATTTTTGTAGCCCTGGGACTAGCAGATCGAGTGCAAATAATTTAACTCTCCACCTGCCTGTTATGGGCGATCGTTTCGATTACGAATTTGAAAACCGTTTGCTTCTATCTTTTTTAGTTACTGACATCTGGGTGTAACGGAAGGACGGACAAAGCAGAATGGTAAATGACAATTTTAAGGAATCGAATGAATTTTGTGATTCTTTTTAGAATTTTTGAAAGAAAGGACAATTTATAGATAAGTTATATAAGAAATAGAAAATAAAATATTAAATTCTTAGCGAAATTTTTTCTCAAACTAAATATTATTTCAGTAAATATACCTCATAAGTTATTGTAAGATTATTTTACTTTATATTTCGCCACATAAGTCTTTGTTAACCTAACCCAAAAAAGCAGAAATAGTTGTTAAATTTATATCACGTATTCCATTGGTTTATAGATTTACGTCTTTTCTCTATTCTAAACACTTCCCAAATCTCTTCAATTCTCCAATTCAATAACTGTAGGCTTCCTTTATATAAAAAATAACTACCACAGTTTTATTTTTTCTATCTATCCAATATAAAATAAATTTTATTAACCAATTCCTTTTCTCCTTTTCAGTAGCAGTTGTTTCAAATAGCATTGAAAAATTATATTTGAAAAAATATTAAATTATAACTAATTAAATTCTTAAGAAATTTCCCGCTGGATTTACATTCTGAAGGAAGAGTATTTTCCATTTTCATTATAAATAATTTATATAGCTTTAGCAATTGCCCATAATGGGCCGGTGGACTGTTAAATTAATTGCACACTCATTTTGCATTTTTTCTACAGAGCCTAGTTTAGTGTGAAAGAGTGATTTGCCGTATTTTTAAGGCAGACTGAGGTTGATTTTCATTTTACGTCTTTTACTCATGATTAAAATTAGGTTATGTTTATTTTTTTTTTATTCCTAATATGTGTACGTTACAATCTGTTCAATTCAGAACAATAAGCAACCCCATGACCCAATGAGATGAGGATGATGTGTATGATGTGTAACTGAGGTGTAGTCTTATACAGAACCAGATCGACCACTCCTGGGAGAGTATGGTTAATTGAGCCCCAACCATCAAAGTACACCGGCAACCACTGTCTAGTATTCAAATCCGTATAAAAGTAACTAACTTTACTAGGATTTGAACCAGGAACCTTCGTCTCCAAAAATCAGCTGTTAAACAGCTGATTTTGGCGACGACTTTACCTCTAGACCAACCTGGTGGGTAGGTTATGTTTATTGAGGTTAGTTTTTTGTTAAGTTCTAATGTTTTATTACTAATGTTAGGTTTATTGTTAATTATTTGCATTGGCAAGAGAAAGTTGTGTGAGTGTTTCACACGATTTTTTGCAAAAATAAAACGATCTCAGGATGGGCATTTGACCTCAGTCCTCCTTCTCTGGATCCGCCCTTGGCTTTGTCCGCCATGTTAGAAAATGGCCGTAAATTCGTGTTTTTCATACACTCTTTAACACGTTCAATGCGGCTGGTAGACGGCATGTCATTCGGCGTGACGGAGCAATACTTCAATGTTAACTGGCCAGACGCCATTATATTGGTGTACAAAAATTTAATTAGTTTTGACATACTTAGGTCTGATATATTTACTACAATTAATTTTGTGTAATTGAGTAATTGTAACGCAATTAATTCATAAAATAATTTTTTGTAATTTTATTACTGTTGTTGTTTAGGTCAACAGCCGAAAGGCTGGTTTGAACCTCTTAGAGGTTTTACTAAGTAAAACGAGGAGTGAGGTGGTTTACCATTGCCTTCCTCACTGAGTGGAAAAATACGCTTATCAGCATGCCGGGCCCTCTGAAAAGCATACTATATTTTCCACTCTGTAAACGACACCTTCACTTTATTCACCACAGGGTCTGGCTGTACAATGAAATTCATTACTTTCAGCAGGAGATAACTCTGATTAGTGTCTTTTACACCTCTACCTCTTCTGTTCTTAAATGATTCAGTCATTTAATTGGCTGACCATGTGATAAGAAACAGAACTATTTATTTTAGCCCTGCAACGAACAAATTGAGTGTAAATAATTTGACACTCCACCTGTCTGTTATGGGCAGGAATTTTATTACTATGAATAGAAAACACAGATCAATCGTGTAATTGCTCACGTTTTCTTCCGTGATTATAAAAATGTAGTTAAAATAATATAATCAATATCTATAATAATTATGATATGCAAGTACCCTAATAATCAATAATATGTAAAAATATTTCATTTAAAATTAATAATCTATATAAGTAACAAATAAAATTTCACAGAAAACTTAAAACCGAGTTGTAAATATATTGGTTTTTAAAATTTCGTCAAAAAACCTGTTCGTCTGTTTAAGAAGTGATCGTATACTGGTTTGGAATAACCTTTTTCTAGGACTGCACAATAAAAGAAATACTATTCACCCTGACAAAAGTAGAAAGAAGAGACAATGAAACATATAAACTGACCGCATTTTTGCGGCTTTTCCCCAGAAGATGACTTTCCCCAGTCATCTGGTAGTGTTCTTTAAACTACATAAATGCGTCCGCCGCACTAAAAGTGTTAAATAGTGTAATAGATATGATTTCGAACAGGAAACCCTAGTAGTTTCTTTTAACTAAAGCTATAACCTTACTACCAGACAAAATTTCTTGCCCGATCGGTAACAATTAAAGCAGATGTTCTACCAGCTTGTTTGGGCTGGCCCGAAGTATTTTATTTTATATATATTTATACATGTTTGCAATGTTATTTGTTACAGTATTGTAAGGAAGTAAATACAATAAATTCACAAATAATGACTTTCACAATCTTAGAGAAACCTATTGAAAATTTACTAATTGTTATAACTTAATACTTCAATTCTTACCAAAATTATTACTGCTTTTAATTAATTAAACAAAAGATTTCGTAAATTACACTAATTAATTAATTAATTTTCTCTTTCAATCTCCCTTTCAATTGTACTGTTTAATAATATTCAAACGATCCAATACAACACGAATTATTGGAATACAATTTAAATTCTTTACAATTTTCATTGTTTCAATCCCTTTGAACCCGTTCTAAGGAATTTAATTTCAGAAATCTGTGAAGCTGTTTCATTGAAAAGGAAATCAGTGTATCTACCTTAAAATTAAGAAGAAAGTATTTTAAAGATATTGAGCAACCCTCAGCAAGGTGCTTTATATAATTGTCTTTATTTTTTATTTTATCGCGTAAGAAAAATTTTATTTAAAAAAATGTAAAATATTAAAAATTTATATAAGTTCCTGTTTGCACGCTAATTGTCTAACAAATTTCTGACTTTTTTTAATCATTTATCCGCCACCTTAGGTCTATAGTCTAGTGTCTTTAAAATTAGTTTTGTCAACCGTTTGTCATCCAATCTACACGGTAGGTAAAATTTAATCTTTATTTTGTATTCATAACCTTAATTTTTTTGTTTTTTTGTACATTTCTTCTCGTCCTCGTAACCTGTATTTTCCGTCAAGTATTTTCGGACCAATTATCTTGCAAAAGATCTTTCTCTTAAATTTCTCTGTTACTGATAAACAAGACTTCTTGGTCATTCTACTGTTTTTACTCATTAACATATATTATTTGCTCATAACTAATAATTAATTTTGAGCTCGTAGCTTGATAAATGTTAACATTCAATTTGATATTGCAATAAATAATTATATATATTAATAATTAATTTAAAATTACTTAGTTTTATAACAGTGTCATCAATAAATAAGAACAAACATTCAATAAATTGTATAATTCATTTTCTGTGTCAATTTATTTTATTTAAACTTTTTGTTTTCATTAAAATCAATTTATTTTTACTTCAATTTTTCGTTTTATTTATTTTTTTAATTTCATTATATCTTCAAGTGACGCGGGGCTGTTTTGATATTCGTTGTTTATTTAAATTTCTCAAATGTTATCCGTAATCCTTTTTTTACAGCTCTTTAAACGTATTGATTTTTCTACCGCTGTTTCCGTGTTCCTACAAATAATTATGTCTTGCAAAAGCAAGATAGAAAGAAAAACTATTCCTTTAATTAGTCTTCAAATAATATTTATGTTCTTTTATAAACCATCGTTTAATTGTTTGAGTACATAAAAAATTATATTTTCAATAAAAATCAGAATTTTTATAGGCGATAAAGAATCAATTTTTCTAATTTTTATTTGTTCCCACGTTAGTTTATCTAAACGATTTAAAAATCATAAGACAGATGAAAGAATTAATTGAATATGTACGATCTGGATATATTTTTATTTAGAAAATTTTAAAATCAATTAATTTTTATATTGATTATTGAAATAGATCAAGTTTTTTAAATTTATTAAATAATTAAATTTCTTCTTTTATATCTTTATTAAATTGTTCATTGTGTAATTTAACGGGTAATTGTTAACTGTTGAGATTTTCTTTTGTCACAGTCTTTGTATCTTTTAACAGACTGTTATGAAAAAAGAAATCATTTGTAAAAAGGAATTGTCAAACTGGAATAATTAATGGAAAGGGGTCTTATTCATAATGTCATTCATCAAACATGAGTGTATAAAAACTTCAAGCTGTTTTTTCAGAGGAGAGATCCTTTGTGTCCTTTCAGATGCTGATGATGTATTCCATATGGTATGCACTTGGTGTTAACTGAATGCATGCGTGTAAAACTAAATATCTCTCTTCACATTTTGTACATATAAATGTGCACTGTAAATCAACTGCCATTCACGTTTACTCTGCTTAACTAACAACCTTCTTAAATTATGTACAATCAATGAACATTTTATGAATGAACTCACAAAACAAACACAAATAACCTTTGATTAATCTAACAGTATTAAATTATTTCACTTGACTAAAGGATTCAAGTTTTAACCAGACAGTAGCGTGACAAAACGTTTAATTATGTTGACTCTTCATATTAAGCAAATGAAAGGGTACTTTTACAAAGAGATAATTTCATAATTAAATGCCTGGTTATATATTTTTGATCCATTAGAGATTTTATAAAAAAATAACTTTTTAAATGAAACTTTTTATTATTTTTTATATATTACGCCAATATTAGGGTACTTAAACCAATCCATATATATTTAAGTCTTTAGTGTTACCAATAGGGCTTTTAAACCCTCTGCTTCCAACTCATTTTCATTCTTTCCAACTTGGCCTCCCCTTGTTCGTCAGTATCTGTTGAGCTTCCACTAACCACATCTTCTACATGGATCCCACCGTAACCAAGTGATTTCTTACTTTGAATCTTAGATGTTATAACTCCAAAAAGGTGGCTAGGTTGTACAATTCCAGATGTGATCTGAAAAGGCATTTAATGAACTACGGGGAGAGGTGTGATTTGTTCGCGACAGCTATTTTATTTTGCTTTATGCCCGCCTTCCACTGCAAAAGGGTAATAAGCATGAAATAGCTGAGCAAAAAAGAGAAAAATAGTTTTGTCCTTCAACTAAAAAAGATTTTTACAGAAAAGAGGTATTTGCCTTCCACCTCCAGCGGGTTCTAAACTGGGTAGCCGAGTGAGCTAGGTGAGAATTGAGATGGGTGAGGTTGATGCTTCCATTACCAGTGGACTGTGCGAGGCAGCCAGTTCATCTTTATTATCAAGCCAGCCAATCATTGGATCAAGCTAGTCGTGGTTAGTTTCTAGTGTGTTTTTCTTAATTGTTTGTTTCTAGTAATAATATCAGACGATTCAAGTGATGAAGACTACATAAATACAATAAATAAATGCTTGTTACTCTATAGTTAACATAAGAAAAATAAGCTAGCAAACCAAGATTTTGGATGAGCTACCACATTAGAGAGCCTGTCAAACGCGATTTACTACGAATATTCTAGGATAAACAAGATGAATATTTCAAAAATTATTTCAGAGTCAGTAGAGAACAATTTGAATAACTACTATCACTTGTAAAAGAAGGTTTAAAGAAACAGGATGCGAACTTTAGAAAGCTATTTCACCAATAGAAAAACTTGCTGTCAAGTGAAAACTGATGGGAAGTGAAGCGGACTCCGTTCCAAACTAGCATTGCAGAGCATGACACAACGGCCCCTTTTTGCTCACTTAGTTCGCTCCGCTTATTCGCTATTGGTGGAAGCACTTCTTTGAGATTTGGTGTTGCGAGTCGAACGGAGTACGTCCGAAATCCGTTTAACTCTGCGACCTCTTTTGTAGCTCTTCCTACTCGTTCAGTCCGCTCCGCTCACTCTTTTCATAATGGAAGCACTTACATGACGTTAAACCATTGGGAGTTCGTGCGGAGTCCGCTCCACTTGCAGTGGAAGGCGGGCTTTAGAGTGTTACCAATAGGGCTTTTAAACCCTCTGCTTCCAACTCATTTTCATTCTTTCCAACTTGGCTTCCCCTTGTTCGTCAGTATCTGTTGAGCTTCCACTAACCACATCTTCTACATGGATCCCAACGTAACCAAGTGAATTCTTACTTTGAATCTTAGATGTTGTAACTTCAAGAAGATGGATGGCTAGGTTGTACAATTCCAGATGTGATCTGAAAAGGCATTTAATGAACTACGGGGAGAGGTGTGGTTGGTTCGCGAGAGCTGTTTTATTTTGCTTTAGTGCGGTGAGTCACCAGTAAGAACCCTCTATCCATCACTTGGGATACCCCACGTGGGAGTATCTCCTCTTCCTCTATTACAACAGTGCAACAGGTTCGTCGAAATTAAGTTTAGTATTTTATATTTCCAAATTTCAATGTTTTGTACTAATGAAAGCAAAAAACTTAGTTTCTTCACCAAAAATTTTGAAGGCCTAGTATTATTTCTAACGCAATTCGGCCTCTACGGTTTTAAGCCACTTCCGGTCAAAATCAAAACTTCAAACCCAATCCAGGCCCAACTAACTCTCTCTCTACAGATTACGAACCCGAAAACCGTTTGTTGCTGTCTCTTCTAGTTTCTGACTTCGATTTTTTCACTTCCGGGTTATGGCCATTTCCAGTAAAAACTGAAACTTTAAACCCAATCCAATCCCCACTAACTTTTTGCGTACCTAGTTTACGAATACGAAAACCGTTTGTTGCTACCTCTTTTAGCTTTTGATATCTGAGTTTGACCGACGGACGGACGGACAAAAAAAATGATGATAATATTATAAATTACCACTGATGAAAAAAATATAACCTAAATTATACGATAATAATACTATAACCTTGGTTAACCATTCCGATTGTAAACAACATTTAATAGGGGTGTTTACATTATATAATTTGTTACATTAATTAAAATTTTAGGTAATAAAAAGGGACATCTTTTTAATTTTTGCGTCCCTCCCTACCAAAATTGTTATCTAATTATCTTATTAATAATCTACCCTTATTTAAAGAAACTTTAGTTTGTTTTTTTTTTAATTTTATACTTGAACTTTTTTATATACTTTTTCGTAAACGATTAATATCACTGTCACTTTAACAGTGTATTTAAAGAATGTATTTTATTTTTAGAAGGTTTATTTTATTCTGGGTCTGTTAAAAAAATAAAAGTGACAGAGATTTTTGTAAATCGTTAATAGTTTTAAGCTTGTTTGTTGACGGTTGACATTTGGATTGAATAAATATAAATGTTATTTTTTTCTTCTTCATCGTATTTTTAATAGTCTAATTTGTTATCCTGTAGTTTATTTATTTAATCTGATCGAAAAGATATTTGTTTTATGTTAATTTTTAAACAGAATTTTAATTTATTTTACATAAACAGTTAATAAATGTAGTGGAATGAGTAAGTTATTTACGATTATATAAATTATTGTTAATTAATTTAATTTCGCTACATTTAGTGTCAATAAAATATTAATCTTATGTTATAAGAGAATGTTTATATAAATGAAATATAAATAAAAATATTTTGAATTGAGCAATTAAGAAATTAAAGAATGTAATTTATTAATACAGAAGATACTTTCAAACTCATATCGGCTACATTTATAAGGACAGAGCATCTTTGAAATACAGTCGATTCCGGATAATTGGTCCACTGGTTAATTGAGGCAGCCGGTTTTTTGGGACAGTACTTTAATGAACAAAAACAGAAAGGGATTTTACATTGATAAGTACTCCGTTTATTCGGTCCATAATGCCGCTTATTGGGGCCAATCTGATGTATGTACAATCATGTTTTATTAAAACCATTACAGGCCAGCGACGAGCAATACATGGTTCTAAGCAGCAAGATAAGATAATAGGTAGGATAGAGATAGTAAACATTTCGACAGATAAACAACAGTAATCACACATCAGTCATAATAAAGATGTTATTTATACTACACTGTGTAGGCTAAATAATCGTCATTGCACAAATTTCAGTGAGTCATATCCACTAGTTATGCCCAACCTTACAAGCTGCATAGCCTCCTTGCAACTTATGGTTAGCTGTCACTTGTCATACGTAAGTACAACATTCGTAATTTCATGCTTCTCATCAGTTTTTGCGATTTCATGAGTGTACTCTAACACACTGTTTTTTGAGTCTGGTTGTTTTGTTATCTGCAGGCATACGTTTTTATTTTTTACTTTTTTTATTTCCATTCGTTTCACACATTTTGTTGATACTTTTATGCGTAGGCTTACAGTGCAGTACCTACTATCAACGTCTTTGTGAGTTAAGTGCCGCGTAACGATATGACTGTGAACGAATAAAGCATCTTGACAAAATAAAAACTTATCCACCTAAATTAAGCCAACGTAAACTATCGGAATTAACCGGTGTACCGAAAATTACGATAGCTTCTAACGTGCTCCAAGAAAATTAAATTACGCCAAGAGTGGGCATTAAAAGATCATGGAACATCTGAGAAAAGAAAACGTGAAGGAAGGATCCATTCGTTGAGAAGCGTTGACTTAATGGTTCGCCATTGTAACTTGGCAAGGTGTTAGTGTCAATGATCCAATGCTTAAAACCGAGGCAAAAGGTTTTGCTAAAAAGTTAATCATTGTTCTTTTTTTTAGCTTTTATTTGTTATCGGGAACTGTTCATTATTGCCAACTACCCAATTTGATCGCCGTAGTTTTGAAGTGAATTAGCCATGAGTTTGAACAGGGACTCCCAGTAGAGTTTGTTCATGGATAGCTGTCAGCTGGTCACCATACAAAGTCGCTTTCCCAACCGGTGGTACTTAACAAATAATAGTGACTTTTTACCAGCTTATTAACTGCTTATTAACAGCTTATTGACTGGACTGGCCCGGAGGCCAATCATTGTTCTGATACCCTTTTATTTTTTTCGTGTGTATGTGGATAGAACTTGCATGTAAAATTTATGTATATGATAATTTAAATAAAATACAGTATCATATACGCCACATTTTACGAATTCGTTTGTTAGGGCCAGCCGTTTAATTGGGCCAAAATGCTCCGGTCCCGATGTGCCCCAATTATCCAGAATTGACTAGTTTTTTTCTTAATCCCTAATGTTTGTACATGCAATCTGTTTAATTGAACAAATGAGCCATGAACAATGAACAATGATCCAGTGACATATTAATGAGTATGGAATATAATATTAATATATAATATAATATTATATTATGGATATATTATGGTATATTAATATTATGGAGTAGCCTGATTTTCGTAAGGAGAGCGCTGGTGGGCAAATCGTGCGTCTGCATTAGTATAGTCTTGTACGTACTGCAAGAGTGCAGTGTATGTAATCAACAATGAAACAGCATGCCTACAGAATACAATGGGTGTTGTCAATTTTCAACAATACTCTGACTGTACATCTAACTGTAGGTAGGAGGGGTATGCAGGTCCAAGTCAAGTATGCGCATGCGTGGCCCAGCGCTCACAGCAATTGGGTTGGCCTTTATTACATATTAATGAGGTGTTTGTAGTCTTGTTCAGAGTCAAGCTGACCATTCCTGAGAGATTATAGTTAATTGATCCACACAAAGTAAATACCTTTACTATAATTTGAACCAGGAACCTTCATCTCCGAAAATTACCTGTTAAGCAGTCGACTTGCGGCGACGACTTTACCATTAGTACAACCCGATGGGTTTCGATGTCAATAAAATAATAAAAGAAATAAAGAATTCTCTTAAAATTTAGAAACAAATAATAAAAAAACAGAATTAAATACAACAAAATGGAGAAATAACAATAGATATTAACAGAAATTATACTAACAGATATCGTAAACTCTAGAAACAAATAAAAAAAGAACAGAATTAAGTATGAAAAAATGGAAGAATAAAAATAGATATGATGAAACTTTTTCTACCCTGTTGCAGAGGGACAACAAGTGAATGAGAAGTTTAATCGCTTTTCTAAAAAGCAATAAATTGCACTTGTCAAAATCTATTCAAAAAATACTATCATTTTCATTTGTAGCAATAATTTTATAGTCATTAAAAACATATCAGAACAATAGTAAAAAATTTCGTATGCGCATGCGCCATCTGAAGACTAGGGAAGAGTTCCCTCTCTAACTGCCTCTTTATGATAGTTGGAGAAGCGTCAGCGATGATTAACAAGTGGATTAATAGTAAGGGAATAGTATCATAGCACAGGAGTAAGAGAGGCGAAAATAGTACAAGCAGAGCAAGCCACGTCTTCTAAGTTTTTTTTAAATTGTAAAATAATAGAATAAAAATACTGCAGTAATTAAAAATATAATGTATGTCTTGTTGTTTAGGTTATCAGCTAAAGACAAATCGCTAATAAAGAAAGAATGTCAAAATTTAGCAAGCAAAATAATGAGCCAAGTGAATGACCACAAAATTATTCAGCGAGAATGTTTTACTGAACTTTATCTTCAACTTAAGTCTGAACGTCCTTGTTCAAAGATCTATGCGAATTTAACGCCATTTTTGGATAAAGATGATATTATCCGTGTTGATGGTAGACTCTCGGAAGCTTCTCTTCCTTACTGTGCCAAACATCCAATTTTGCTAAATTCCATTTCCCTTGTTCATCGGATTTTGATTTCTCCATTTGTTCTTGGTTTTGTAGAGTCTGTAATACATAGCCTGAAAGACAACTTTACCTTTATATTTTATAGTTAATACCATTCATTATTATTAGTTCCTGATACTTTAGCTTTTTAATTATGTTTCTTTGTAGCACTACGGAATTCTTTTCTCTTCGCCTAATATTTTTTCAGGATTTTCAGAGTCAAATATAGGTATTTAATTTTTTCGAATTTTCTTGAAATAAACACCGATACACATACAGTAAATACCACAAAGCACAATTTTGACTCTTCCTAGTAACAGCTGATTAATAAATAGGCGTAAGCAATAAAATGTAACATCACTGTCTACACATCATCACTTACGCCTATTTATTAATCAGCTGTTACTAGGAAGAGTCAAAATTGTGCTTTGTGGTATTTACTGTATGTGTATCGGTGTTTATTTCAAGAAAATTCGAAAAAATTAAATACCTATATTTGACTCTGAAAATCCTGAAAAAATATTAGGCGGAGAGAAAAGAATTCCGTAGTGCTAGTTTGAACCTCTAGAGGCTTTATTAAGTAAAACGGGGATTGAGGTGGATTACCATATATCTTCTTCACTGAATAAAAATTATGCTTATCAGCATGTCAGGCCCTCTGAAAAGCATCTACTTTCCACCCTGCAAATGACACTTTCACTTCATTTACCACAGGGTCTGGCTGTATAATGAAATTCATTACTCTCAGAGGAGATAACACTGACTAGTGTCTTTTACAACTCCAAGTCTTTTGTTCTTAAATGCTTCAGTTATATAATTGGCTGACTATGTGATAAGAAACAGAACTATTTTTTGTAGCTCTGAATCGAGGACAAATAATTTAACACTCCATCTCCCTGTTAAGGGCAAATACGTTATGTATGTAAACTATTTTGTTAATGCAATACCAAAGAGAGAAAAATAAGGAATATAACCGATAATTTAACAGATAAGAATAAAGAGATAAAGATAATTTTTTATAAAATAAAAAAATCCATAATAGAATATAACGGCTATTCTGCTTATAGGAAAGGAAAAGAGAAAAAATACAAAATGGTAGAGATGTAACTTGTTGCAAGTAGCTTATTATAAGAGAAAATGGACACCTGAGGTCTTTACGTGATACCAATTCAGGGACAGTTTTCAACAATGTGGGTGTATCATGCTCTATTATAGAATGAACATTTGTACTTTCCTGATCAGTTCAATTTCATTTTAAATTGTAATAGTTACCAGTAAATATTAGTCTATGTAATTACTTCTTATTACTCTCTAGAAAAAAATAAATAGGATGACAAACTAGATTAATTTTCTTGCCAATTTTCTAGTAATAAAATAGTTTGCTCATGCTTATTAAATTATTGGTGGCAATTTTAAAAATTTTGTCATCCATAATTTTCCGATGTCCATCCGTCCGTCATATCCATATGACAGAAACTACAAGACATAGCAATAAACTGTTAAAAAGTTACTAGGCCTGGATTACCTTTAAACTTCCGTTTTCCACAGAAAGTAACCCAAAACAGGAAATCAAGAAATCTAAGTCGAAATTTGGAAACAAAAATAGAGTCATTCGATTCCTCTTAAAAAATAGATTCA
Source organism: Catonia carolina (assembly GCA_035578175.1). Lineage (NCBI taxonomy): Eukaryota > Metazoa > Arthropoda > Insecta > Hemiptera > Achilidae > Catonia > Catonia carolina. The sequence goes on along the minus strand of JAQMRL010000045.1, from coordinate 686,410 downwards.
GAAATCACTGTTTTTTTTTTGCCAAAGGTCAAAGTTAAGCCTTTTTTCTTTCTTATAAAATCTAAATGGGCTTGATCTCTTTTAATAATATTTTCTTTGGAAACATTTTTTACCAGCCATGAGACGCGACGTCTCATAAAATGAAATTTTTGTATAAAATATACCACCAGAAAAAAAGGTTTGTTTAAAACAATTATGATGAAACTGTCACCGGGCCGGCCAACTTTTTACTTAAATCTCCCTTGCCAACTATAACATTTAGGTGAGACAATCATGCTAAATCTTAATACTAATTGTTGATTTTGAAAAGTTTTGAGCAATGAAATGTAACAACAGCTTTAAACTACAGTGGGCTCGTGTTCAAAAGTTGTCGTTTTTTTGTGTTTTGTAACGCGGCGCAATCACCAGTTGCTTACAGGTTGATCGTGGCCGTAAACTTCCCCATCGAGCATCAATTCTCTTCAGAGAAACTTCAATAAATATCGTATTGAGATCAGGAGATCAGCATGCACAGCATGCACAGCATGCTGATCTCCTCTCAGCACGCACTCTCTCAGAGCGCATGCTCTGCGCTCTCAGCAAGCACATAGCATAAACGTAAGAAATTTCATATCATATACACCAAAATATCTGTATAAAAAAAAATTCTCTAGAGCTCGCGGTACGCCAAAAATGAGTTGGCGGTCCGGACGAAGACTGCGGTCCGGTGCTTGTTCAACATTAGACTAAAAATTTGCAGGCGAAGTAAGTAGAGGCTCAAAAAAATATTTAAATATAACAGAGTTGATAAACGAGTGTGGCCTAAGTCCAACAGTAAACGCCAAGAGCTGTTTTATGAGAGAATCAAACCCAGGAGTTTTGACTTAGCACTCTAGTAAATTGACACCTGAACCACGGATATTGCTTAAATAAATCTCATTCTTAACTTAAATCTATTTCAAATAAAAAATTTGTATTAATAATTTAATTCAGAAAATAATGAGATCGATAAGAAAAATATATAAAATCAATTACAGTAACCTTTCTTTAGTCAAGCACTTTCGGGATTAGGGTAATGGCGGATTACAGATTTTTCCACATTACTGAAAGTGGATTATTTTACTTAAGATAATTAAGATAAATCAAGCAATTTAAGAACGCGAGCGGTCAACCACGGTATTTACAAAATTATTCTACGCGCATTCTTATCGTGGCTTTCGGGCCAGCCCAGTCAGTCAGCTGGTAGAAAGTCGCTATTATTTGTTAAGTAACACCGGTTAGGCAAGCGACTTTGTATGGTGACCAGCTGACAGCCATCCGTGAACAAACTTTACTGAGGGTCCCTGTTCAAACTCATGTCACTACTTCACGTTAAATAATACAGCAAAGCAGCGATCAGATTGGGTAGTTGTCAATAATGTACAGTTCCCGATAACAAATAAAAGCTAAAAAAATTAAAAATTCTTATCGTACCCGGAGATTGTATATACCCGGTCAGACCAAAAACGTTTTTACCATTAACAACCAGTTACGAAAACACTGAATTATTGCACAATTAATTTATTTATCATTGTCTTCACAACGTAGTAAAGTAGAGTAGAACGAAAAATTAATAAAAACAATAAAAAGTACGACTGCCCATAACAGACGGGTGGAGTGTCAAATTTTTTACACTCAATCTGTTAGTTGCAGGGCTAAAATAAATAGTTCTGTTTCTTATCACATGGTCAGCCAATTAAATGACTGAATCATTTAAGAACAGAAGAGGTAGAGGTGTAAAAGACACTAATCAGAGTTATTTCCTCTGAAAGTAATGAATTTCATTATGCAGCCAGACCCTGTGGTGAATGAAGTGAAGGTGTTATTTGCAGAGTGGAAGATATGTGCTTTTCAGAGGGCCCGGCATGCTGATAAGCATACTTTTCCACTCAGTGAGGAAGGCAATGGTAAACCACCTCACTCCTCGTTTTACTTAGTAAAACCTCTACAGGTTCAAACCAGCTTTTTGGCTGATGACCTAAACAACAAAAAGTACGTAGGCTAACCATTGCAAGATTAGACGTGCAATAACATGGAAGTTATAAAACAGTAAAAGAAATAAAATTAAAAATTATATTTAAAAAAATTAAATTACCCTTTACGTTACTAGATGTGTATATTAGTTATTGAAGTAGGTTCGGTCTATCTGCGGCGTGTATAGATAATATTTGGAGTGGGGGGGCAAGACCAATGTTTGTTACGTAATTTGGGTATAAACTTAGTTACACGTTTTATATTAATTTTTACGGCCAAATTCAGAAGGTAAATTACAACTAGTAGATTCTTTGAGTAGTGTCTTAAATAGCGTTTAAAAAAACAAAGTGAATATTTGAAAACGTAAAAATATAAATGTATAAATGGTGTAACTTATACTAATAAAATTTACAATACAGTGAATACATATTATTTATTATATAAAAGTGAGCTTGACTTGCTTCATCGACTAACTAGTTAACAATATTTGCAAAACAGTCTACGCTGTAGTATATCCGCGCATGCGCAGATTGCCTCTAGCTATCAACCTCTTGCCGTGGACAGAGCCCCGAGACGACGTTAACGTCTTACCAACCAAAACGCTCACCGCTCATTGTTGAGATATCTCTGTTAGCTCCGGAAAATTATGCATTACAATAATTCACATTAGTTAATTTTTTTCATACATTTCCTCATTTTGAAGGCCCCCCCCCCCCCCCCGATGTATGCCACTGGGTTTATTCTACTACGCTAAAAAGTCTATAATACCTTTTTATTACGTGATTGCAATTTTTTCTACAAAAAATCATTACGAATTACACGCAAATTTAAAAGTTCTGCAAAATTGTAAAATTATTCGGTAAAAAAACATTTTTTTTAAAATTCATTTATTTAACGTCGCATCAACTGCAACGGTCATTAGCGACGACGTTGGGGTGGAACTTTATGCGATGTAGGGTGAAATGATTTTTTTGTAACGTATAAAAAGATGCCGTGCCTGAGTGGGATTCGAACCCAGGACCGCATGATGAGAGGCGAGCACGTTACAATTTTCGTTTTAAATTTCAATTTTTTTTTCCTTTTACGGCCTCATTGGACCACTTGAATCAAATTTAAAAATCCTTCTTGGTTTTGTTTTGGATTCTTACGTTTTTCCCAATAATTCTTCATATTTTGGGATCTGATCTGTATTATTTAATCTGCACAAATAATTGACGACGGAGCTCGAGTTTTTTCGACGAATCGTGTGTTTTTATTTTTAAGCAACTTAAGCTGTTCAGATTTTCTTAAAAGATCTTGTTCTGCAATATTAAGTTCTTGCATATCTTGCTTTTTTCAGCCAACCACCTTGGAGGATTTTTCCACGAGTTAATTACAGAAATGAGTTGTTTTTTTACTCGATTGTCCGATATTCTAAATAAATGCCCGAAGAAAGAAAATCGTTTCTTCCACATGATGTCAGTAATTGGCTCGATTTTATGGTAGAGCTGAGAATTAGACATTGTTGTTTAGGTCATCAGCCGAAAGACTGGTTTGAATCTGTAGAGGTTTTACTAAGTAAAACGAGGAGTAAGGTGGTTTACATGAGTTGAGTTCATGTGGTTGAGTGTAAATTGCCTTCCTCACTGAGTGGAAAAGTACGCTTATCAGCATGCCAAGCCCTCTGAAAAGAACATATTTTCCACTCTACAAATGACACCTACACTTCATTCACCACAGGGTCTGGCTGTATAATGAAATTCATTACTTTCAGAGGAGACAACTCTGATTAGTGTCTTTTGCACCTCTACCTCTTCTGTTCTTAAACGATTCAGTCAATAATTGGCTGACCATGTGATAAGAAACAGAACTTTTTATTTTAGCCCTGCAATGAACAGATTGAGTGTAAATAATTTGACACTCCACCTGTCTGTTACGGGCAAAATTAGACGTTATGATAAAGATATCGATGAGTTTCCGTTTTTTGTTTATGGAAGTTTCTAAGGATTCTTCTATCTATCTTAAGAATTTTCCTCATTCTCGTTTTAGTTTTTAAATTAGAAATAGTTTCGCAGCAGTAAGTGGCTTTAGATTAAATAGATAGGTCTTTCTTGTTGTATATATTCTTGTTAATTTGCTGGACTTTCGCTAATTTGTTATTTCTTATTTTCCAGGTCGCTTCTCATCTCCGTTGTAAATTATCTCGCCAAAATATTTAAATTCTTCGACAATATCGACTAAGTTATCATTTCTATTTTCTCGACCAACGCAGAGCGGTTCGATGATCATGATTTCAGTTTATCCCAAAGTTTATATTACTGCAAAATATGTAGTAGAAATAATTTTTATTAAATATAAACTCGAGGTGTGCCGGACTATAGAATGCCGGACGAAAGAGAGGTTACTTTCGTTTAAAATTACATTGCAGTTTACTACATAATATATATAGTATAAAAAAAAAATATATATTTACTATAAAATATCGCATTCAGGCACGGCATATTTTCATACGTTACAAAAAAATCATTTCATCTTCACCGTCTGCTTTAGCAATAACTGCAGAACCGTCGGACGTTAAAAAAAGTTTACTATATTCAACAAACCGTTAAAGTGTCCTTGAAGATTCAAATTCTTTTTCACCATTTGTTATCAGCTATTTTGAAATAGGATTCCATAGGAACAGATGTTGAGCAGGACGACATACGTTGAGCTCGGCAAATCTCGTGATGAACTGGAAATTCGACTTGTAGTTTATTCCTACTGGACCACCCCTATATGTTACCGGTAATTGGAGAAGATTAACATGACCACAGGGAAACGAATTCATAAAAAAATGTTGCCAGTAAAATTTCAGTATAGGTTTACATAAACATAACTTTGAACATGATATATAAATATGTTTTTTATTGTATTATTTTATAGCGAAAAAATATTATTATGGTTTTTGCAAAAGTAAATTCATTTTACTCTAGTGATGGATGATGTTAATTTAGCGATATACGGTAAGTTTCACTTCTGCTTTTTGCTTCGGCGTCAGGTTAGTTGAAAAGTTTGATGGGAAATAATAACACGGTAGGGATATTTTACTTTGAAATAGGGAATAATGTATGTCGGTTTGGAGGGGCGCGCACAGTTGACGCTCAGGCATAGAAGTGGAAGTATCTTTGTGTTGCTAGTTAATCTCGTGTTTACGCGCGCCACATGAAAAATTCATCTTCATTTTTGTGCGAAAATTCTACTTAATAAATATTATAACTTTTTAAAACTTATTGTTTAAGTAGTAAATAATTAGTAAACAATATTTTTCAGTGTGAAGTTTTTTTAAAAGTTTGTTTACTGTTGTGGATGTGTGCGTAAGTTCAACTATCTTAAAAGTGTAAACAACTTTGCTACTTCGTTGTACTTCTCACTCCGATGATCTGGGAATAACTTTTAATAAATATGAAAATTTCGACGGCCTGATATCTTCATATTTCGGATAAATTAAGTTATTTTTTATAAAATTTTATATTTTTTTCTTGTGTTGTGTTTTGTGAACTTCAGTGTCAGTGACCATGTTGTGGACCTAATACCTTCATCAAGTCTGTTACAATACCAGGAAACACTTGGATTTTGTCACCGCTAAATTCTTCGCTTTTCACCGTTATGGATTTCAAAATTCTGCCGATTATTTTCTTCGTTCTATATTCAGGTATTTACATTTTTTACGATCATTTAAAAATTTGTTTTGTCACCATCCCATTCTAGGATAACGATGAGATTTGCTTGTATTATTTTCCGATCCTAAACTCTTTTATTCCTCTCGAAATTTAAAATTTTGCTACTTTTGTTTTTACCCGGAAATTTTCCATCCATTCTCCGAATTCGTTTTTCGGACCATTCTATGAATTATTTGTTATTCTCTTAAGTAAGTTCTCAAACTCTTTTTAATTTTTCTAGTAAAAAGTCTTCTACTTCCGTTCTTGGCTTCTTAAAACCATTATTCTATAATATTTTGTCTGTTCGTAATTTGTTTATTATTTGTGTGTTTACTTTTTTTGAAGTCGCATCAACATCCCGGTTATATTAGCGACTTTTGCGGTTAATCGAACGGTAGATTTTGACTTTTAATCAATTTTATAACCCAACCGGGATCGAACTCGGGATGCTTTGTAGTTTGGTGAACTAATCACTATGCCAAGGAGGAGTTAATTTTAAAAAAAAAGATGTTTGTTTTTTTGTTTATCTGTTAATGAATCCGTAAACACACACAATTAACTTCTTCAACACGTATCCGTAATTATTTCTGCTTCCCTGTCTTTTAAAACCGTTGTATAATATTTTGTCTGTTCGGAAATTTGTTATTATTGTTTTTGTGTTTACTTCATTTGAAATCGCCTCAATTCCCTGTTATTAGCGACTACTGTCGGATATAGAACGTTGGTTTTTGATTTGTAATGAATTTCATAACCTAGCCGGGATCCAACTCAGGACCTTCCACTTTGAAGGTTAACGTACTAACCACTATGCCACGGAGGAATTATTTAAAAATTGGAAGTTTGTTTTGTTTATCTCTTAAAAAGCATCCGTAAACGCACACTATCAATTCTCTTCGTCAACATAATCCGTAATTCCTTAACCTTGTACATTTCTTAATTAGGGCCTTAAATTAAGAGGTAAAATTTAAATTGATTGGTTTATAAAATATTTTCTATAGTCTTATAATATATTATTTTCATTTTACTCAAATATTTTCTTTTTAAAGTATTTCTAAGCCGTTTTTTGAAGTACTCCCTAAGCGATGTTATCTTCTTTCTCTTCTTATGTTCGTACAATAAAAGAAACAACTACAATTTTTTTTGGATAAAAAATTGTGTCACCTTGCAATTCAATTATATAACATTGATTTACGTTGTGTCAATTTAATAATATTATTCGTTTTTATTCCACAATTTTTTTTTAATGAAAACAGAAAAATATACCACCTTTAAAATTATTGTGGTTGTTACACTAGTTCGTAATGGTTTATTTTATTTTTTAGCCTTTAGTGATGGAAAACCTTTTAGAGTAATTGTCTTTCAGAGAAGTCATATTCTTCCATTTCTCGTTTTTATTTATTAACGCGAACATAAAATATTTCAACATTATTTTTTAAAGTGAGATAAAATTTTTATTGTACTTAATGGGTTGCTCAAGAAAATTATTAAAATAGTAAATCTATCCATCTGAAAATTTCATTGTATTAAAGCAATTATAAAATTTCTGAATGTTTTTTGTTTTCGTGTACGCGTCTTGTTACTTCTCATTCTAAAATATTCTTATTTATTGAGCTGTGTATATAGTAAAATTAAATAAAAAGCAAAAAAAAATCTTAATTAATTTTTTTTGTTTATTTTGAGTCTCGTCAACAGTTCGATTATTAGAGACTATGGTGGGTGAAAATTTCCAGACCCTAGCCGGTAATCAAACCCGAAACCTCCTCGTTGTAGGCTAGAGTTTTACCACTACGCTACGGAGGCGGCCTTAGTTATTTTGGATGTGGATTGTACATTAGAAAGATAATTTAGTAAAATTTATTACATTTGAAACCCGGTGTTTGTTTTTGCGTACAAATGTCATAAACAATACTTTCGTTTAGTTCAATAGCCAAAAGGCTGGTTTGAACCTCTAGAGGTTTTACTAAGTCTATGCTTATCAGCATGCCAGGCCCTCCGAAAAGCATCTACTCTGCACCCTGCAAATGATACTATCACTTCATTTTAACAGAATCTGTCTGAATTATGAAATTCATTACTTTCAAAGGAGATAACTCCGGCTAATGTCTTTTACACCGCTTTCTCTTCTGTTCTTAAATGCTTCATTCATATAATGGCTGACCATGTGATAAGAAACAACTATTTTTTGTAGCCTTGGAACTAGCAGATCGAGTGCAAATAATTTGACACTCCACCTTCTTATTATGGGCGTAAACGATACTAGGGTACGATACTAAGAGTAAAAAAAGTATTAAATAAATATTTGTCATATTTTGCGAAATCATCTATCTTCGTACAAATTTTTACAAATGTCCAAATTCGTCGGTTCGTGGTATTGTGGTCAGTGGTACTGATTTCTACACCAGGTGTCCCGGATTAGATTCCCGTTAATTCTGTTGTTTTGTTCATCTATCACTCTTGATCGTCTGCATTAGCATTTATATGAAAAACATTATACCGAAAATCATTTAACAGATTTTTAAAATGACAATTATCTAAACTTAATTATTTTTTTATAAAATATTAATTTATCTACAGATTAGTACAAAATAGCCTTAAAACTACATTTTCAATAAAATTATTTTATTTAAATATCGGTTTATAAAAAAATACAGATGTTTATAAGTAACCGCAAATATATGTCTGGGGATCCTTATACCAAGAAACAAAAATTATATTTTGAAACTAGCATAATAATATAATTTTTTCAAGCTTAAAAAATAACCTACCGTCTTGAATTTTTATTGTACGCTACATATTTTTGGTAGTAAACCATAGTCATTGTAATAAAATTATGCGTTTATTTAATATGTTAACTCTATTGTTTTATTTTTTCATTGTTAACTATTAAAAAAGTAATTGTAACAAATACGTACTATCAAGAAATCAATTTAGCATTTTTCAGAAATAGTGTATTGTTTTCTATTTGCGATAAGTTTAAATTTAATTCGGACACATTCATTTAAGATTTTTTTCAGAATTAAATATAAACATTTTTATATAACTCTTACTAGAAAAACTAGAAAAATTCGCTATTTCGGCGTGCGGTCTGAAGTCTCACGTGGAACATATAAATGGCTTATTACTCGTACAAATTTTGTATTTTTTTTTTTGGTTTAACGTCTGACTCTTAAACCAAAAAAAAAAAAAAAAAAAAAAATACAAAATTTGTACGAGTAATAAGCGATGCTACAAATTTTGTAGATAGATATTTAATATCTATCTATATCTATATAAAATATAGATATATACTATATCTATATCTATAATTTTGTAGATAGATAGATAGTATTTTGTAATAGTAAGCGGAAACAGCTGAACTTCATATATTTCTGAAACAGTCAAAATCACACATCCTTATCCGAAAGTAGCTACTTTTTTAAAAATCCTTACTTAAGTCAATGTTCATTTAAAAATACTTACTACATAAGTAAAACAATCCACAAAATATGCAAGGAATTAAAATCAAAATTTTAAAATTATAACAACCCACTAATCCGTGTTGTCCACATTTATCAGGTAACCCTGTCATCGCCTCCGCAAAAAGTTGACCAGAGATTTAAGATAGATTTACCAATCATCCCATTTATTATTTCATAGTAAATATAAATTATTACCGTAAGCCATATTAATCTTGTAACTTTTAAATATTTTCTTTTTATAAATATTTTGTTTATTCATTTGATATCCTATATCAATGGTCAAACAACTGGCGGACCGTGAGCTCTACTGTATATATATATATTGTATTCAGATTTTTTTTCGTGTTCGATGTGACATTTTTTTACGTTTAAGCTGTTTGAATGTTGAGAAAAACTGGTGATGTCAACACATTATGTACCCAGATTTCTCCGGTGAGAATTAATGCTCGCCGGAAAAATTTTACGGCCGCGATATCAGGCTGAAAGCAACTTGTGATTACGCCGTACTAAAAAATACAAAAAACAACAAATTTCGTACATAGATCTATTGTAGTTTGAAACTGTTGTTACGTCTCTATTGTTAAAACTTTTTCAAAATCAACAATTATTAAATTTTCGTATCTAAATTTTTACTCGGTAAAGTAGACATAAATAAAAAAAGGCCGGACGTTACAATCTCAGAAAAATGTTTAAACGGACTTTTATCAAATTTACTTGATAACCGCTGTTCTATATTAATAGGCTACAGTAAAATTCAACTAAATCTTTCAGGAAACAACCATTGTTATAACTTTTCAACGCGAATGTCTAAATTTTTTTAGAATAACAAGAACATAGAATGTTCAAGATATTAAATAAAGATTTGAAAATAACAACCCATTAATTCGTGTTATGAATTGTACAAATTTATTGCAATTATCTAAATTTAATTAATTAATTTTTTTGATGCTCGCAAAATTGTTGCTGTAAATTGTTATATTTTTATTAATAATTTATTATTTTTATTAGATTTTTTTTGGCTCTTGCCGATTTCGACGCTTTAATAAATACATAATTGTATTTAGTCGGGAAATATGTAGGGAATGGCCCACATTTTTTTAACTTGACTTAGAACTTAGTAACTTTTAGTTAGTTAAGTTACGTTGAATTTTTTAAAATATATTCGTAAATTTAAATAGGTAAAATAAAAAATATTTAAAGTTATATTATATAATTTTGCGGAAATTGTTTAATATTGATTTTGAATTGTGTATTATGTAAAATAAATACCGGGGAAAGAAATTGAGTGAAATTATAAATTAAAAAATAACTGAATAAAACAGTGTAAGTACTTTGTAAACGTGAATAAAAAGTGTCGATTTAGGGTTTTACATTTAATTTAATTACAGACATACTAAAGCTTATACCTACTTGAAAAATTGTTTGTTAAATAAAGAATAATTTAATAATCCGTTTTAATACATTTTTTTTCTACTACTTATAAAGTATATTTAAGAAAATATATTTTCATTAAATTTTTAAAATATTTTAGAGAATTTTCTGTAAATTGTTATTGTATTAAATTTACATACGGGTACCTGTTAGAATTATAGATTTAAACAGGGCTAAGTTTCCGGTTGTGAGTTTCCAGGCCGGCCATGAAAAGCGAAAGTGTTAAATCGGAAGTTTGGAAAGGGTATATTTATCCCTTGTATTAATTAGCTTAAGGCTAATTTACCCTTCCTATTTTATACAAGTACTAATAGAATTTAACAGTAATATTGATTTTTCCAGAGGTAAAAAGCACTTTACATGAAATATAATAACAGCTTCCTTTTATTCCATTAAAATTTATTAACTTAACGAATTTAAAAATACGTATTTATTTTGTCTAGATAAATATTTGTTAAATTTAAGTACGATGATTTGATAATTTAAGTATGAATATAGAAATAATTTTTACATTAAGTAAATTGATGGAAATTTGTTTAACTGTTTAATAAGTATTCTAAATGTTTATCTAAGTTAAGTTAAGTTACGTTAAGTTAACTCTTACCAATAAATTTTCATGCTTCAGTAACATCTGTTAACAAAAGAGGTTGAAACCAAAACGGTTGAAGAAGTAGCTTAAACTAGACCTTAAACTCGAATTCCGTTCTTCTCTTCCGTTTTTGAATTTATATACTGCGTAATTACTTACATCGTAATCATTTATTAAATGGTGATTTAAGGGAAATTGGGAGGGCATTTTGGAAAAAAATCACTTTTTGCGGAAAAAATTGTATTCTATTACCCCGAATTTTATCTTTAAAATGATGTAAAATTTATAAAAATTGTGAGATAAAATTGTTTTAATATAACTGTATCAACTGAAATCTACATACACTGATATTTTTGTAATAATTTTTCTTGGATTGTAGAAAAAAAGGGAGTTTTAGTAGGTAAAATTTTTTTTTTTTTATGTTTTTAGACCTTAAACTCGAATTTCCTTCTTCTCTTCCGTTTTTGAATTTATATACTGCGTAATTACTTATTTCGTAATCATTTATTAAATGGTGATTTAAGGGAAGTCGGGAGGGCATTTTGGAAAAAAATCACTTTTTGCGGAAAAATTGTATTCTATTACCGAGAATTTTATCTTTAAAATTATGTATAATTTGTAAAAATCTGTTGGATAAAAATTGTGTGATAAATTGTTTTAATATAACTGTATCGACTGAAATCTACTTACACTGATATTTTTGTATTATTTTTTCTTGTATTTCTTGTAGAAAAAAAGGAGTTTTAGTAGGTAAATTTTATTTTCCTAAGGTTACGAAAAAGTGTAACAGGGTAGGAATTTAAAAAAACTAATAAATTTATTAGTGAGTATTTGGAACTATCACCTATTCTATCGTGTAAGTGTAAGCACTGTTAAAATCATTCAACAAAAATCATTACTGTATACTTTAAGTTCAATTTACCGTAAATAGGTTATTTTCAGAATCAATGTTCTTTTTTGAGGCTTTGGTGAAAGATATAGAGATGAAATTTTGCTGACATGCAGTAGACTACTATTTGTATAGCTCTACAAAGTGATGGAATAGTTAAAACATTTTTTTTGTACTTATAGAATTATTTTCAAAAATTTTCATCAAACAGATTGGAAGAATTAAAAAAAATTGAAAATATTTAACAAAAATAGTAATGAAAACGATAAAAAAATCGTTCCATCAAATTGTAAAGAAAAGTGTACAAATATAATATACCGCTAAATCCTATCTTCAACCGGAACTTTAAAAAGGAACAGCAAATATCCTACAAAATTTAACACTGCAGGTATAGGCTTTTCTGGACTTCCCTTCAGATTTAAATATTTTAGGATGTAATAAGAAATTTCTTTACGGGAAAATTTTACGTTGGAGACCAAAGAGAATTATGCATGTTAAAACATTGATTAACCGAATTCCTTTCTCTTATTTGGTTATCATTATCATCATTGTTTAGGTCATCAGCCGAAAGGCTGGTTTGAACCTGTAGAGGTTTTACTAAGTAAATCGAGGAGTGAGGTGGTTTACCTATGCCTTCCGCACTGAGTGGAAAAGTACGCTTATCAGCATGCCGGGCCCTCTGAAAAGCACATATTTTCCACTCTGCAAATGACACCTTCACTTCATTCACCACAGCGTCTGGCTGTATAATGAAATTCATTACTTTCAGCAGGAGATAACTCTGATTAGTGTCTTTTACACCTCTGCCTCTTCTGTTCTTAAATGATTCAGTCATTTAATTGGCTGACCATGTGTTAATAAACAGAACTATTTATTTTAGCTCTGGTTTAAATCCTATTGGGACAATAGGTTTAATGTTGAAATAATTAAAAACATTATTACAAAAAGATCAGAATTTTTATAATTTTTTAATATTTTATTTTATATTTTTTATATGTATTTTTATAATTTTTATTTTTACGTGAAGGTTTTGATTTTTTTTAAAAGTTTCGTTATAAAAGTATAAAAAAATACATATACTAGTACGTTGGCTTATTTATTTTTCAATGGAAGTAGAACGTTGTATTTTTTATAATAAAAAGGTAAAATTAATGATAAATCTGAAAATAAATACTGTATATTGTTCTAGAAATGTTTAGTACACTATATATCGCGCAGATTTTGTTTTTAACAAAAAATAAACTGAAGTACAGAAGTTTAACTCATGGGTAATGATAGTTTTGAGTTCTTACAGTACATTATGTTTTTAGTTTGATTTTTAGTTTCATGAAGTAATTTTATTGGTATTTACTCAAAATTTATAGTTATTATAAATACTTTACAAAAGATAGTAAACTTATTTATATAAAAAAATAATTCTTGACCGCCTCTCTGGCATAGTAATGGTTAGTGTAATAGAATATAAACGAAACGTTCCGAGTTCGATTCCCGTCTAGGGAAGAAAAAAGTTTATTATTTTATTTTTCTCGTTTACGATAATTTTAGATCAGTTAAACTAACTTCAGACATTTTTGGAAGCTTTTTGCTACGCAGATCCTTAGCATTTGTTAATTATAATAGACTTTATTTCTTTTTTCCGTTCATCTGGTTTTTACTTTCTCTTGCCTATATGAATATATAGGAAGGAAAGTATTGTTTTCATGTCGATTTTTCGAAATCGAGTTTTCACCGGATCTATACGTTTTCAGACCCCCTGAACCCAAAAAACATGTTTTTAGCGATTGGTCTGTGTGTGTGTCTGTGTGTGTGTGTGTGTGTGTGTGTGTGTGTCTGTGTGTGTGTGTGTGTGTCTGTGTGTGAACAGAATATCTCAAGAACGGAACATCGTACGAACTTGAAACTTGAAACTTAAGTTACATACCACTACCGGACGCGACACGAACATTTTCATCAAAATCGGTCAACCGGAAGTAGTAGTTTATTCGTATAATTTTTCAGTTTTTTGCGATTTTCTCAAAAACTGGTCCTACGATTTTTTTTAAAATCGCCTATTTTACTCAATTTTTGATTCTCTACAAGATAGGGTAGGCGCCATGTTTGCTGAAATTCTCGGTGAGGCTGTTTTCACGTAAAAACGTTGTTTTTTTAAGATTACGGCTTTAATATAAATTTTAGCGCAAAAACTTATATAATAAAAGTTGTAGAGAATTTAAAAACCTACAACTTCTGTTTTAAACATTTTTTTGTATGACGCTTAGTTTAGCAGTAATTAGCGATTTTCTGATTTTTTCTCACGAAAACGTGTGAAAAATCGATTTTTTAAAGATTTTGGCCTTAGTATGCATTTTACGACAAAAGTGTATATAACCAAATTTATAAAAAATTAAAAGATCTACAACTTTTATTAAGAGCATTTTTCTCTAAAGAGCCTAGTTTAGAGAGAAAGAGTGATTTTCCGTATTTTTAAACCAAACTGAGTTCGAATTTCATTTTGCGTGTTTCACTCATGATTGAAATATGGTTATATTTTTGAGATTAGTTGTTTGTTTATTTCTAATGTTTTATTACTAATGTTAGGTTTATTGTTAATTATTTATATTGGCAAGAGAAAGTTGTGTGAGTGTTTCACACCAGATTTTTTTAGTTTTGTGGAAGCCCGTCAAGTCAGTAATCAGTAGTCTAAATTTGGTTCCTTTATGATGATTTATTGCTTTATTCCAAAATTGTTCACATTTCATTTTGACTTCTTTAAACCATTTATCCGACGCCAAATGTTTTCCAGTTTATCCATTTTAATATTTTGACTACAAAAATTGATTTACAGATTAGGAAATTTGTTTTAAAATACTATGTTTGGAGTGTAACATTATACGGAAGCGAAACGTGGTTGTTAGGGACTGTGGATAGGAAGAGGATAGAAGCTTTTGAAAAGTAGTGTTGAAGGAATATGTTAAAATGAGGGTGTGGACAAAGTAAGTAATTTGGAGGTTCTTAAACGAGTGGATGATAGACGAAGTATATGGAAACATCTTACCAGAAGAAGGGATCAGCTAATGGGGTATGTCTTAAGACATCCAGGTATTAGTACATCAATAATGAAGGGTAATATTGAGGTAGTGAATTGTAGGGGGGAGGCAAAGGTTAGAATATTAAAGTAAATTACAAATGTTGTAGGGTATTGCAAGTATGTAGATATGAAACGACTTGCGTAAGCTAGAACAGCTTAGAGAACCGAATCAAACCAGTCGAGGAACAGATGACAAAAACATTTTACTTGGATAACTAAGTTATTATATGAACATTTTTATTTTCATCAGTTAGAATGGTGTGAATGTTGAAAATTTATCAAGAAATGTATACTATAAAAATTTTTTCGCATCCATCGTATATTGTTTAATACAGTAATCAGTTTTTTATGTTCCTGGAAAAGTTGAACTGCTGATAAAGTTTTGCGTACCAGTTAATTTTAATCATCCATTTTCTATATAAACGTGTATTATACGTGTATTTTCTATATAAACGTGTATTATTTTGTATGTATCGTGTAAAATAAAAATTTGTTATTATTTCATGTCAATGTACAAAGGGTTTTCATTATATTAATGGTAGGGGATGTGTGTGGTATTTAGCTGTCCTTAAATTCGCAACCTGAGGCTGTAATCTGCATCCAATTCTACAATAGCCTAACCCTAGGTACAAGGTTTGTTTCTAAATTCATCCCATAGCGTATAGCTACGTAAAGTGTATTATTCTAGTACATGGATAATGTTTACAGTATTTTCTACTTCTGAAATTGGAAAATTTCGATTTACTGTACGTTCATAAATGCCGTTAGCGAATATTCCTGGGAATCTGTGCAACATTTTACATCATATTACATCATATTATTAAGTAAAATTTAATGCTACGAGCAGTGAAAAAATTATATATTTTTGTAATCTATTAGATAAAAGAAGTAATAAACGTAATCACTCTTATCACATAATCAACTGTAAGACACATCCTTGAATACCATATCACTAGACAATTCCAACGCTTACGTTAACGTCACACTTTACACAAAAATATTAATAAATTTATTACATTTTGAATTTTCAAGCAGAATTTTGTATTTTATTTTTTATATATGTATATTTTAATCGCTAATTTGTGTACGTTGCAAGCTGTTCAGTTCAGAATTATAAGCAGCCCCATGACCCAATGAGATGAGGATGGTGTAAATGAGGGTAGTCTTGTACAAACCCAGGCCGATCATTCGTGGGAGAGTATGGTTAATTGAACATCAACCATCAAAGTAAGCCGTAACGACTGCTTTATTTTTAATTATCACTTCCACGTGTTTCGGTGGATCCACCATCATCAGAGTATATTATACCGTTTGAAACGAATTTTTTTTAAAATTTACAGAAGATTTTACATATTCAGTCATTTGTATAAAGTATAAAAGAGTCTTATACAAATGACTGAAGGTGTAACATCTTCTATACATTTATAAAATTTTTAGTTTCAAACTGTATAATATAGGCTACTCTGATGATGGTGGATACACCGAAACACGTGTAAATGATTAATAAAAATAAAGGCAGCTTAAAAAAAAGGTTAGTGAAATTTATTATATAAAATAGTATTGATTTCAAGCTGCAGGATACATTATAAGTATTTATTTTTACAATATTATACCCACAGATTGGTCTATAGTGCACGCCACAAAATAAGAACGCTGTGAATACCAGTTGCCCCACAACCAATTTAAACGAATTTTCTATTTACATCACACGTTCATTTATGTTTTATTTATAAATTATAAATGCAAGATTCTACTATACTTGAGTATTGTAAAAATGCAAAGTTCAGTCGATAAATCATTTCCCAATCTTCACGTGGAACCAAAATAGCACTTTTTTAAAACGGAAAATTAAATTTTACTTTTAGGTTAGTGAAATTTATTGTATAAATAAAAAAATGTATTGTTTTATTTATTGAATTTATTGTATTAATATTGTAAAATATAAAATTTTAAAAATTGTTTTTTTAATTTGTAATTTTTATATTGTATATTATTATATGTTCTGCCCATAACAGACAGGCGGAGAGTCAAATTATTTACTCTCAATCTGTCCGTTGCAGGGCTAAAATAAATAGTTCTGTTTCTTATCACATGGTCAGCCAATTATATGACTGAACCATTTAAGAATAGAAGAGGTAGAGGTGTAAAAGACACTAATCAGAGTTATCTCCTCTGAAAGTAATGAATTTCATTATACAGCCAGACCCTGTGGTGAATGAAGTGAAGGTGTCATTTGCAGAGTGGAAAATAAGTGTTTTTCAGAGGGCCCGGCATGCTGATAAGCATACTTATCCATTCAGTGAGGAAGGCAACTCGTAAACCACCTCACTCCTCGTTTTATTTAGTAAAACCTCTACAGGTTCAAACCAGCTTTTCGGCTGATGACCTAAACAACAACATTATATGTTATGATGTCGATTCCTGTATTTAGGTCACTGACAAAGATTTATTTATTTTATTTAATGAAGTGTTTGTGTATTAGGTATTGAAATAAAGTTAGGTTTTTGTTAGTTAGGTTATTCTTATTGAATTATCACAAAGTACGAGGATTGTTTGAAGCAGACCAAACAGGATGAAAATCTTAGGCTACGTCTACTGTTATATTGCTGTAGCCGCTTACCAGTTACTCGCTGTACTAATCAGCCAAAGCACTGATTAAGGGATTTCGCGGTTGAGTGCAGTAAAGTAACCGCTTTCTCCTTCGACCTTCTCGAACCAACCACTCGTGCCTCTTCTATTGCTAACCCCGCTCGACTTTTCACAATGCTACTTAGCAACAACCCCTATCTGCAGCTACAACAACAATACTACAAATACTATTCCTTTCTTTGTTTTCAACTAACGTTTCTGTGTAAGTCGGCAAGCACAGATGTAGAGTATTACCACTACACAATTCACGGCGACCACTCTTAATTCAACTTCATTCTGTTGTTGTTCGGCTGCTAGTTCATTCGTCGAGTCGTTAGCCGTTGTTTAACGTCCATACAAGACCTCAGATCTACATGCCTTATATTACTTACTAGTCCAACGGCCATTGTTCTCTTTTTCATTGTTTGTAAAAACATTTTCTGTTTCAGTTGGCATAAAACTTAATTCTAATTCTTGAATATCTATCCCAACTCATGTCTATTTCTCTTTTTCTTCTGATTTATCTTTTAAACGGTATACCATAATTTATTTGTAGATTTGTTTTGTAAATACTTCGTGTTTTTCATTAAACTTTTTTTTATATAGACTATCCCTAATTTGTGTACGTTGCAATCTGTTCAATTCAGATCAATAAACAACCCCATGACCTAATGAGATGAGGATGATGTGTATGACGTGTGAATGAGGTGTAGTCTTGTACAGACCCAGGTCGACCACTCCTAAGAGAGTATGGTTAATTGAACCCCAACCATCAAAGTATACCGGCAACCTTTGTCTAGTATTCAAATCCGTGTAAAAGTAACTACCTTTACTAGGATTTGAACCAGGAACCTTCGTCTCCGAAAATCAGCTGTTAAACAGCTGATTTTGGCGACGACTTTACCTCTAGACCAACCCGGTGGGTCATATAACAATATGTTAAATATTATTTTACATACATTAATAAATTAAATTTTTTTTAACTTTTATGACCAGGATGGGACCACTTTAGTCAACCATTAGAAGGATCTTATAGCCTCTGGTTTTCCCAATATTTCTTTATCCTTTCAGTTCTTGCCTGTCTTTCTCTCTCTGAAGTCACCCTTCCTACTTATCTATTTATTCTCGGTTGTACTGTAACATAGTTTGTTTCTTTTTTCAATTCCTTGATTTTATCTAATTTTTCTTATAGATCTTTTATTGTTATTCCTAGTTCTTTCAAATCTTCCTTAATTTCTGTGATAATTCATAAGTTAATGTCACTTTTACTCTCCCAGATTTTTTTCTATAATTCGTCGTGACAATCTATTTCAAGGTTTTCTAATTTAATGTCCTTAGAAGGAAATTAGTTTTTCTAATTCTGCTGGTTAAACGCTATATCTTTTTATATACTCTTGTTTCATTGAGGAGAATTCTCCAGTGTCCATCTTTCTTATATTTTTTATCGATGCAAGTTCTTACTATCATTCTCTCGATTTCAAAATTTTGTCTATGGCCTTGGAGTTAGTTGTTTTCAACAGTTTCGCTTCCGTTTGTTATTTCCGGTTGTATAACATTTTGTTGTGTTTACTATATAAACTTTTTATTTTATTGTTTTATTATTATTCAGGTTTAATATTTTCAGTTATGTATTTACAAAGGTGAATGATATCTATGTTCAGAAGCAAACTGAAGTAATGACAATGGCTTAATCAAATGAAAAGATTTTTTTATTCTAAATTTAGCGTTTTACTAAAAATAACGTAAATTTTTGATTACAAGTTAAAAAAAATTACTAGAAAATTAGTAGTAATTTTCAATTTTTGCTATCTTTTAATTTATTTTTACGGTTTTAGTAGATTTGTACGGTTGAATACCCCAAAATGTTCATTAGACGAAGTAGCATTTGTTGGTAAAAAAAATTGACTTTTGGCAGGCACATGCTTTTACTTTAATAGCGTACGGTTGTAAATGGTCCATTGTTTTTCACTGCGAATTGATTGATTTCAAAGTGGTGAGGGCCAACTTAATACTGGAATTGAGATCTGGAAATCCATTCGTTTTCTTCTTTTTTTTTGAGGGAAGAAATGTCATCTAGATTGGTTTGATTACTTAGCAGCCATCTACGAAAAGGTGATTTAGGGTAAAGGTAAGAAAGAGAAAGTTTTTGATTATTTTTCCACTTTAGAATTGTACCTGAGTCATGTGAACATTTTTCTTTTTGGAACCTTAGTTTTTGTAAAGATGTAACTAGTGAGTAATTAATTGAAGTTCTTCTTAATTCAAAGATAAATTAGAGGCAAAAATTTTGGTTTATATTTAATTAATTGTTTATTTTGTATTTGTTGTTGTTTAGGTCATCAGCCTGTAGGCTGGTTTGAATCTGTAGAGGTTTTACTAAGTAAAACGAGGAGTGAGGTGGTTTACCATGCCTTTCTCACTGAGTGGAAAAGTATGCTTATCAGCATGCCGGGCCCTCTGAAAAGTACATATTTTCCACTCTGCACATGACACCTTCACTTCATTCACCACCAGGGTCTGGCTGTATAATGAAATTCATTACTTTCAGAGAAGAAATCTCTGATTAAGTGTCTTTTACACCTGTACCTTTTCTGTTCTTAAATGATTCAGTCATTTAATTATTTAATTGGGTGACTATGTGATAAGAAACAGAACTATTTATTTTAGCCCTGCAACGAACAGATTGAATGTAAATAATTTGACACTCCACCTGTCTGTTATGGGCGTATTTTGTATTTATAAATGTTAATTAAAGCCCTCTCTGAGTTACTCACTCCTCATTATCTCTAACTTCCCGATCACTTAGACCAGTGATCACCAACTAACGGACCGCGAGCTCTAGAGAATAATTACTTATATGCAAATCTTATTTGCGTTGATGTGAAATTTCTTACGTTTAGGCAGTGAGCGTGCTTAGAACACTATTGATGTCAGCACTACATCTGAAGTTAATTTTTTTTTATCAGTCTCGACTGGTTTGATGCAGTTTTCCAATCTGTCTATCTTGCGCAAGTCGTTTCATTTCTACATATTTGCAGCACCCTACATCTTTTGTGATTTGCTTTAAATATTCTAACTTTGCTACCCCCTACAATTCACTCCCTCAATATAACCCTTAAGATATATCCCATTATCCTACCCCTTCTTCTGGTAAGATGTTTCCATATAGGCGTACTTCTTATTTCATCCATTTATCTGAAGAAACTCTAAATTAGTTATTTTTTCCACCCATCCAATTTTAAAAATTTTTCCTATAACACCTCATTTTAAAAGCTTTTATCATCTTCCTTTCTACAGCCCTATCCCCCACGTTTCGCTCCCGTATTATGAAGAAGCACTACACTCCAAACATAGTGTTTTAAGAAATTTTCCTAATCTGTAAATCAATGTTTATAGTCAGTAAGCTGTTTTTCATTTCAAAGGCCCTTCTAGCATGAACAATTCTACTTTTGATATCATTTATGCTTCCGTCCTTCGTTATTTTACTCCCTAGACAGCAGAATTCCCCAACTTACTGTATTTTTTTGTTGCCTACTTTTAAATTACCAATATATTCTAAACCACTTTTCCTGCTCCACAATACGTAATCGTTATGTTCTTATTAACATCCAACGAACTACAAAAAAATCGATTTATTATTCAGTAAAGCATTTGAACAAATGACATCCAACGAACTACAGTTTTAAAAATCGATTTTATTATTTAGGAAAGCATTTGAATTAAATTTCGACTACTTCTAAGTAGTAAAAAAGAGATAATGCCCCAAAACAATAAATATTACTTCTATATTTTTCTAGAGAACTGTAATTCTAAAAATTTGCATTAGTATTCTTAAAGTAATACCTAGAAAATGTAAATGGAGCGAAACCTGGAAAAGCAATAAACTAGTAAATTTATATAGCACCCCTCTGAGATTAGTTATGATAGTTCATGATATTTATACTCATATAAATCGGAGAGACATCGTTTTAGTTTGTTTTCAAATCTCAATTACTTTGACTGATTTTGACTGCTTTCCTATTTATTTTTTCAAAGTTAGAATTTTAAGTATAAAAATGGACTCCGTTGAATTTTATGAAACCGGAATGTAAATTTATTTAATTCTTTGTCTATTTTATCCATTCAGTTTGATAGTTTTTAAGTGAATCCTGAGCAGATAGGCTATAAAACTTAAGAACGTGTGTCAGGTGTATTATGTAAATGAGATGCTAACAAGAAACGAGCATTAGATAGATTTTTAGTATATAACGGTATTTTAAGTTGTATGTAATGTATTCCAGTATATATATTGTGCGTGTGCATACTATATTTCTTTTCTTATATCTTTTAATAACCTTGCTTCTCGTTGCGTTGCCTTTTTTTCACCTCAACAAACTCTGGCAACCGGCTGTAAAGTTTTTAACGTTGTTGTATTCAAACCTTTGGGCTAAAACATTTTTCAAAATGAACATACCAGTTTTCTTTCTCGCTTACGTTAAGACTTCTGGGCTGTTGTTGTTGCTTTGTGATTAGTCTACGTAATTAATTTGAATGCTGCGGGTCTAGGCATGGCGTTTGTAGTAGTAGTAATAATAATAATAATAATAATAGTAATCGATAGACAGGAGACGATAATGTAGATGTAGATAGGCAAGGTATAAAGAACGGGAGGTGAAGGGAGTTCTTATGTATGGAAGGAGGTAAATTGCCCGCAGCTTAGAAACCGGTTATCTCTTTTTCTCTCTGTATTTTTCTCTTTTCAATCCGATAAACCGGTTCTTCGAGATCAACAGGAGGTAAAGAAGGCACGGTAACAACTGTGAGTCGACTCGTTGCCCAGGCCGGCCGTTCAACCGCTAACTCTCTGCCTTGCTTGGTTCACCATCACACAGATCATTAATATTTAATCTACCCGGTCAATCTTTTAAATAAATAAAGAAAACGTAAACCATTCTTTGAAAGATTATTTATTTTGGGAATAGTGAGTTTATTTTTCCGTATTTGGTGTTAAAACGATCCGGGGACTTTTCTTTACTCGAAACATTTATTTATACTACCATTGTTTCACGTTTGGTATGTAGTTTTTATTTATACATTGAATGAATTTCTGTCATTTTATCTTCGTCATTATCCTATCCTTTTGCGGAAAGATACGTTTTCATTCCAATTCTTATTGTTGATAGTTTTAAGTATGTTTGTTCAGGTCATCAGCCGAAACGTTGGTTTGAACCTGTAGAGGCTTTACTAAATAAAACGAGGATGATGAGGTGGTTTACCATTCTCTTCCTCACTGAATGGAAAAGTGTGCTTATCAGCATACCAGGACCTCTGAAAAGCTTCTATTTTCCACCTTACAAATTACACCTTCACTTTCATGACAGGATCTGGGTGTATTATGTAATTCGTTACTCTCAGGAAACTCAGAAAATTGTGTCTAGTATATTTTACGCTTGGTCAGTGGCGGAGCGTATAGCAGCTTACTGTCGATAAATAAAAGTTTTATTCCACTCACCTTGGAAGTCCTGCGACTAACCAGCAGGTACCAGTGGCTTTCCGATGAGTGTTGAGCTGCCGAACATCTTGAATAAGTGGACTGTATTTAGCGTGGTCGGTTTCCTGGAGTGTCTCCAGCGCGTAAATACGTAGCGATGCGTGAATTTAATAGAGAAATAAATTTAAATAATATAAAGAAAACAAATTAGCGGTCGCGGATAAATCCCCAATACTAGGGCGAAAGCGGAAAAGCGTAAGACTGCACAGAGAGCGTTCTTTTGCGTTGCGAGTTAGCGGACGTCTGTGTCCAGTTCAGTATAAAACTGTTTGTATGTGCAGGTAGAAATCAACCCTCATTGGTTGAGACCGATAATTGATATCTTAGAATAGAACACAAAAATAAATTGATGAATTGAACCAAACATAAAATTTATATAGTCCCAAACAACGCCTCTACCTCTTCCGTTTTTAAATGCCTCAGTCATATCTTTGGTTGACCATGTGATAAGAAACAGATATATTTTTTGTATCCCTGAAACGAGCAGATCGAGTCCAATTAATTTAACTCTCCACCTTCCTGTTATGGACATTTTTAATAGTATAATAAATCTTAGTAAAGCATAGAATACCAAACAGAAATTTTGCTCTCTTTGCATATTTAATTTCAGATACTACTGTACAGTTGAATTATAATCAACTCGGTAATCAATACTTTTTATCAACGTAGATGAGTAACCTCCTCCTTTTCCTCTCATATTATAATCCTACACAACTTCGGGCTTGAAAAAATGATCACAAATCGGTTAGCTACGTATTTGTTGTTGAGATCAACAGCCGACAGGCTGGTTTGAACCTCTAGAGGTTTTACTAAGTAAAAACGAGGAGTAAGGTGATTTACCATTGCCTTCTTCACTGAGTTGAAAGAGTATGCTTATCAGCATGCCAGGCCCTGCGAAAAGCACTCACTTTCCACCCTGCAAATGACAACTTCACTTCATTCACCACAGGGTCTGGCTGCATAGTGAAATTCATTACTCTCAGAGGAGATAACTCTGACTAGTGTCTTTTACACCTCTACCTCTTCTGTTCTTAAATAGTTCAGTCATATAAGTGGCTGACTATGTGATAAGAAACAGAACTATTTTTTTAGCCCTGGACCATACAGATAGAGTGCAATTAAAATAACACTCCACCTGCCCGTTTTGGGCATAACTACGTATTATGTAGCTGTAAACAGATCAGCAAGCTACGACCGGTATCTTTGAAGTTGCTTAGTAATCAGTTTCTATGCGTTCTGTACTCGTATATGTACAGTTATGTCCATAACAGATAGGTGGAGTGTTAAATTATTTGCACTCAATCTATTAGTTCCTGAGCTACATAAAATTGTTCTGTTTCTTGTGACATGGTCGGCCAATTAAATGACTGATTCGTTTAAGAACAGAAAAGATAGAAGTATAAAATACACTAATCAGAGTTCTCTCCTCTAAAAGTAATGAATTATATTACAGAGCCAGACCCAATGGAGAATGAAGTGAAATTTGAATGAAGGTGTAATTTTCAGGGTGTAAAATATGTGTTTTTAGAGGGCCTGTCATGCTGATAAGGATACCGGGTTTTACTTAGTACACTTTACTCGTTTAACTCAGTAAAACCTCTAGACTCCAGAGGTTCAAAACCGCCTTTCGACTGATGACCTAAACTACACATATGTACAATAATCCTATGTAGGTACTTCATTAAGACTTACAATTATCATAATGTTGATATGTGGAGAACGAAAGTTAACGTAAACAAATCAACACATATCACATTTACACTATGGAAAAATCTGGTGTGAAACACTCACACAACTTTCTCTTGCCAATGCAAATGATTAATAATAAACCTAACATTATTAATAAAATATTAGAAATAAACAAAAACTAACCTCAAAAACATAACCTTATTTTAATCACGAGTGAATGACGCAAAATGACAATCGAACTCAGTTTGGCTTAAAAATACGGAAAATCACGCTTTCACGCTAAACTAGGCTCTGTAGAGAAAAATGCTCTAAACAAAAGTTGTAGATCTTTTAATTTTCTATAACTTTTATTATATACACTTTTGTCGTAAAATGCATACTAAGACCGAAATGTTAAAAAAATCGATTTTTCTCACGTTTTCGTGAGAAAAAAAACAGAAAATCGCAAATTACCGCTAAACTAAGCGTTATACAAAAAAATGTTTGAAATAAAAGTTGTAGGTTTTCAAATTCTCTACAACTTTTATTATATAAGTTTTTGCGCTAAAATTTATATTAAAGCCGTAATCTTAAAAAAACAACGTTTTTACGTGAAAACAGCCTCACCGAGAATTTCAGCAAACATGGCGCCCTACCCTATCTTGTAGAGAATAAAAAATTGAGTAAAATAGGCGATTTTAAAAAAAATCGTAGGACCAGTTTTTGAGAAAATCGCAAAAAACTGAAAAATTATACGAATAAACTACTACTTCCGGTTGACCGATTTTGATGAAAATGTTCGTGTCGCGTCCGGTAGTGGTATGTAACTTAAGTTTCAAGTTTCAAGTTCGTACGATGTTCCGTTCTTGAGATATTCTGTTCACACACAGACACCCAGACACACACACAGACACACACACACACACACACACACACACACACAGACACACACACAGACCAATCGCTAAAAACATGTTTTTTGGGTTCAGGGGGTCTGAAAACGTATAGATCCGGTGAAAACTCGATTTCGAAAAATCGACATGAAAACAATACTTTCCTTCCTATATATTCATATAGGCAAGAGAAAGTAAAAATGACTCCCCACCAGTAACGTTAAACAACATAGCACTACCGCACAACACAACAGTAAAATACTTGGGACTACATTTAGATCGTCGCCTCGCATGGAAACATCACATAATTACTAAACAGAAACAACTTGAGCTAACAGTACGTAAACTACTTTGATTAATTAATAAATACTCACCTTTTTCAAACGAATCAAAAATTATTTTATATAAATCCGTTTTAAAACCCATGTGAACATATGGGCTTCAATTGTGGGGTACATCCTGCACTTCAAACATAAACATATTCGAACGTTTCCAGTCAAAATTCTTGCGGCGGGCCCTGCAAATTCCGTGGTACATCAAAAACACCTATGCCGATCTTAATATTGATTCAGTGAAACAAACTATGTCAAAATTCAGCCGTAAGTATGAAGAAAAACTCAATAATCATCCAAACTTCGTGGCTCTGAATCTACTAAATAACATTGATACCGAGTTTTCAAGACTGAAAAACATAGTGTTTTTGATTTAGGTTATAGGTTTTAAAGAACATTTTTACACTTATTATCTTTTTTTATTCTAACCGATTTACTTCAAAGTCATCATTGTATTTATCATATTAATTTATTACTATTTTCAATTTCATTAACATTATAATGAAATCGTAATCATGTTAATTAACATTTATCAAAATTACTGATTGTTCTATTTCAAGACCCACCGGGTTGGTCTAGAGGTAAAGTCGTCGCTAAAATCAGCTGTTTAACAGCTGATTTTCGGTGACGAAGGTTCCTGGTTCACAAATCCTAGTAAAGGTAGTTACTTTTATTCGGATTTGAATACTAGACAGTGGTTACCGGTGTACTTTGATGGTTGGGGTTCAATTAACCATACTCTCTCAGGAATGGTCGGCCTGCATCTGTACAAGAATACACCTCATTTACACGTCATACACATCATCCTCATCTCATTGAGCCATGGGGTTGCGTATTGTTCTTAATTGAACAGATTGCAACGTACACATATTAGGAATAAAAATAAATAATCTATTTTAAGTGAACAGATTGTAATGTGGCAGAATTGTAAAAAAAATGTTGATACATAACTAAAAAAGAAAAATATTATCAATAACCCATTGTCAACTGTTAATGAATTTACCTCTTATTTTGTGGAAATATATGTAAAAATAAAACTCTATTTTATGCTCCAAGGTAATGATGTGATTGTCCTGAATAATTTTAATTGGAACATTGTCGAAACGTCAGTGTTTGAATAGTTGGATTCCATACGTCTAATTGGTTTAAGAATTAATTTTTTAATTAAAAGTTTGCTGTTAAGATTGATTGTCGAACGGTTACCCAATAGAACTGTTTCAATTTTATTCTGTACGTGTAGCGTAATATAACTAAACTACTTATACCTTGCGTTTTTAACAGAAATGTTTAATTCCTAAACTATATTTAGCGGTGTATAGCAGTTTTAAATTGCCCATAACAGACAGGTGGAGTGTCAAATTATTTACACTCAATCTGTTCGTTGCAGGGCTAAAATAAATAGTTCTGTTTCTTATCACATGGTCAGCCAATAAAATGACTGAATCATTTAAAAACAGAAGAGGTAGAGGCGTTAAAGACACTAGTCAGAGTTACCTCCTCTGAAAGTAATGAATTTCATTATACAGCCAGACCCTGTGGTGAATGAAGTGAAGGTGTCACTTGCAGAGTGGAAAATATGTGCTTTTCAGAGGGCCCGGCATGCTGATAACCCTACTTTTCCATTCAGTGAGGAAGGCAAAGGTAAACCACCTGACTCCTCGTTTTACTTAGTAAAACCTCTAGAGGTTCAAACCAGCCTTTTGGCTGATGACCTAAACAACAACACAGCAGTTTTAAATATTTGTGATTTTCATTATAAATTTATTATTTAGTTAAGCAAAATCTAAAATAACATTTTGAGAATTGTAAATTTTGTTTCCTCGTTTTTTGTAGGATTGTTGTGATCCTAGTTTACCACGTGATCTAATATTGATCAGAAACCGTATTGGAATGATACGCTGATCAACTGTCACGAATCGATATAGTGTTAATAGCATACTGAACCGTGTAAAGGCAATAAAATCGTTGATTCTTTCGCCAAACCGTTGATTTGATTTCAGAATTACATTAAAATGTAAAATCCGGGACAATATTTTTACAAGCTTCTCACGTTTTTAAATAATTGTTTTTGTATGGTAATAAATGTACCATTTTGAAATTCCGTATCTATAATATTTTTAAAATAAAACGTACCATTAAAAAAAGAACGGAAAAATCAGTAAAATTTAGAATAATTTTCCGAATCCTGTATTTATATTACACTGAAATCTAAACAGCTCAATACTGGATGGTCGTAATCCAGAGAACTTTGAACCATGTTTCTGACATTTTCTTGAAAGATTTCCAAATGCTTATAGTTTATAAGTTTGTTTTTATTCGTTCTTTTTTGAAGGAAAATCATCTTTATTATTTTTATGGTATTCATTTTTTATTGTTGTATCAAACGTAATTATGTTATTTATAAATTTAAAAACGAATGGATTCCGCTTTTATAACAATTTACTAGATATGCTGTCTCTGTGGCCCAGTGTTTCGAGCGCTAGACTGCGTTGTACTTACAAGCGGAAAATCCCGGTTTCGATTCCCTGCTATTTACGATTTAAAATTAATACAAGTTAAAAACCGATGAATTCTTTACATTAACCCATAATAGCTAACAACCTACATTAGCTACATTAGCTAATAACCAAAGCAACTTTAGGTATGAATTACTGCAGTGCTTTCAATCAAAATGCCTGAGACTGATCACTGCAGCCCCATGGTACGTAACAAATGAAATACTACACAATGACCTAAACCTGCCCTTCATAAAAGAAGAAATTAAACAACATAGCGAAAAACATTTACAAATACTAGAAGACCATCAGAATCCATTAGCGATTAGCCTCCTTGTCAATAGTGAAGATACTCACAGACTGAAATGCTTTAAACCATTGGACTTACCTCTACGATTTTGTTAGTCATTTAAATTTATCTTTTCTACTTCAACTCCTAATCATCGGCATCTCATAATTGGCGTCGTTTTCATCTCTACCATAGTCATTGTCATCTCCAACTTCAACACTTTGTGTTTCGGGATGTTGATTCACCGTTCATCAAGTTTGATTTTGTATAGATATATTTTTTGTTTCTTCACAGTTTGGTCTTTTTCAAACACACTACTGAGTGTCGTTTGTGTTTTAATTCTAAGGACATTACTCAGATTTTCTCATATTTGCTTAAAGTTATTGTATTTATTAACTGATTGCAAAAGAAATACTATACTGTTAAAAAATAGGTATGAATTAAAAAAAATTTTTAATGACGTAAAAGGGAATGAGATTAAAAGAAAATACGGTAATCACCATCAATACTGTCATAACACAGTCAGTGACCAGCAATTAACACGACTTAAAAAACCTTAATAGAAAATAAATTGTAAATAGGATACGTCATTATTATATTTAGAACGGATGTAGGCTTATATTTAAGAACAGAAATGTAATTTAACAAGTAATTTATCGGTATAACTGTTAACTAGCCTATGACAGTTAAGTTTTATTTATTTTAATTTAGTGTAATAATTGTACAGAGTTAAGCAATACGTAAGCCTATTATTAGAGAAAATAGATGAAATTTTATTTTAAATCTTGATGGGGTCATTAAATTTTAATTAATGTACATTTTACAATTTAATTAGGAGAAAAACTAATAAATCGTATTGCGTGAAAAAGGAAACGGATGTGAATGAGTTTGTTTTTACTACTACCTGTTTCAGATTACGTTTGTGTTTATAGTTTTGTATTCATGTTAAAAAATCTCGGACGGATACAGGATACTCAGCAGTAAATACCAACTTACTATAGTGTGTCTAATATCAATTGGCGGATGACCATTGCCAAACTGTTATATTATATATTTACTAATATTAAAAAAGGTAAAGTTTGTTTGTTTATACGAGGTAATATCTGAAACTGCTGTTGTTTAAGTCATCAGCCGATAGGCTGGTTTGAACCTCTATGCGTTTTACTAAGTAAAACAAAGAGCGAGGTATTTTATCTTGCCTTTGTCACTAAGTGAAAAAATATGCTTATTAGCATGCCAGGCTCTCTGAAAAGCATCTACTTTCCACCCTACAAATGAGACCTTCCCTTTTTTCACCACAGGGTGTGGTTGTGTAATGAATTTCATTACTCTCAGTGGAAATAACTGTGACTAGGGTCTTTTACACCTCTACCTCTTCTGCTCTTAAATGCTTCATTCATATAATTGGCTGTTCATATGATAAGAAACAGAACTATTTTTTGTAGTCCTGAAGAAACTACCCAACCGATTCGAAAACTTTCTTAACTGTTGGAAAGCTTAGAGCTTTTTGAGTAACACAGACATGTTGTTTAGCACATCAGCCGAAAGGCTGTTTTGAATCTCTAGAGGCTAAAGTAAGGCTAAGAGACTAAGTAGAACGAGGAGTGAGGTAAGTGTCTTCCTCACTGAGTAGAAACGTATACTAATGAGGCCTTAGTGACTGATACAAAATGAAAATCAATCTCTGTTCAACATAAAAATAAGAAAATCAAAAAATCACTAATTGATACTAATCTATAAGCTAAATAGAAAAAATGTTTGAAATAAAAGTCGTTTGTTTACAGTCTATAACTTTAGTTTTATATATTTTTTTCTTGAAATGCGTACTTCCGTCGTAATCTTAAAATAACCCCCTTTTACCGATTTCAAAGAGGAAAATATTAAAAATTATTAATTTACGCTGTAAAAATGCTCGAAATTCAAGTTTTAGGTTTTTTAAGTTTCCATAACTAATACTATTTTGCTCTAAAATTCATTTCAAAGCCGCCATTTTAAAAAACCCGTTTTTTTACTTCGAGAGCACTGCCCCCTCACGAATTTCAGCAAACTTGTCCTTTACATTATAGAGTACAAGAAATTTAGTAAACGAGACTATTTTAAAGAAAATTTTTTAAGAAAATTTCCATAAAGTAACAAATTGCACGAATAAACTACTATTTCTAGTTGACCGATTTTGATGAATATGTTCATGTCGGGTCAACTTTTGTTACCTAACTCACGTTCCAAGTTTCAACTACGTACGACATTCCGTTTTATAGATATTTTGTTCATAGACAGAGACCAGTCTGTAAAAACACGTTTAAACGTGAATTTCAAGCGAAACTTCTATTTCGAAATATCTAGATGAATGCAATACTTTCCTTCCTGTATTCCATAGGCTATAGAGCAAGAGAAAAAAAACGAAAAATTAATAAACAGCCCTTGAGGCAGGAGTTTAAATATATCTCGTTTAAAACTGCAGATTTTATGCCACGAATACTGATTTTGATTTCCTGTCACTTCTGGCAATATTTTTTAATAATTTTAATATGTAAAATGTAAAATATGTAATAAGTAAAATCTGCATTAGAATTATTTGAAAAACTGTTGGTCGTAAAACAAACACAAAGTAACACTATCAATTTGTTTGGCATGCGAGTATTTATGTTTAATTAAAAACGCGGAAAAATCTTAGTGCTTTATTTTGTAGGTACCATCCCACCCACGTTAACTCGAATTTCTCTTGTGTTACGCTGTACAATTCAGTAACATTAAATTTCCATTTCAAATTTCAAGGTCAATGAAATGCCAGTTGTACATCAGGAAATCTGACAATGTGAGCATAGTACGTCAATCAGTTTCTCTGAAATCACATTTCACTCAAGATTAATTCTGTTCATGTCATTGGCCAATCGTACTTTGATGTCCAGTACTGTCGTTCATCAGACACCTGTTTTATTAGACATATGACGATCATGTTTCCATCTGATATTTGAGTGATTTATTTTGAATCCTCCAGGTTCCTTGTGGTATTACAACGTTTTTTTTTTTAAATAAAACACTTAAATTTTTTAAAAAACTCCTTAGAACACCAATATTGCATCGTCTGGTCATCAAAAAAAAAGAAAGAAAAATAGGTCAAACACATCTGAATTACGAGAAAAAAAAGAATACGAGAAAAAAAAGAAAAATAGGTCAAACACATCTGAATCTCGAATTTCGAAGAAATATTTCATTGGTAGAAACACCATTTTAAAAGTTCAATCATTATCAAATACTGTTTATTTTTTTTATTTTTTATTTTTTTTTTTTTGGTTTAACGTCAGACTGTTCTGCAATTACTGCTAATGCAGACGGTGAAGGATGAAATGATTTTTTGTAACGTATGAAAATATGCCATTCCTGAATGGCATATTTTCGAACCCAAGACCGCATGATATGAGGCGAGCACGTCTTGGGTTCGAATCCCATTCAGGCACGGCATATTTTCATACGTTACAAAAAATAATTTCATCCTTCACCGATTCATTAGATTTCATATAAATACCATTCATATTATCATCCTCTCATCCCGTTATTAGTAGGTCATCGAGTTACTTTTTTCATAATTAAACAGATTTCAACGTACCCACGTTACGGATTAAAGAAACAAAGACTTTTTATAAATATTTGCTTGTAAATTATTATAAAATTTCATTGAAAAAAACGCTGATGTTACATAGAATTTTTGTAAAATTGGTAAAAAATAAAATATTTTTCAATCGTTTTAAGATTTTAGAGTAAAATATAACGCCGGGTTTCAAGTATACCTTGGACAATTGGAATTGGCACAAGCAGCTTCGGTGTTTATCTACTCCACTCTTCGCTTCTCGTCATGCAACGACGGTACAGCCACAAAAGTATACAATTGCTACTGTAATGTGTGACTCACGCACGGTCACTACGCTTTGTTTTCACTGTTGTTATTAATACTCTGTACTCACTGTTGTTATCTGTCGGACATAATGATGTTACTAATTTGTTTTCGTATATGATTTTCTGTTAATTATAAATTCAGACCAATTTGTTTAGTTAGTTGCGTGCGTGTGTAGAATATAGTTTTGTGAGTTTTTAAAGTTTAGTTCTTGTAATTTATACCTAATTTAAATTTTTACTGGGACAAATTAAATACATATTTTAAAATGAAATAAATATTTATATGTTAGTAAATTGAAATAAGGGTGTAGGCATTTGCGTACATTAAAATTTATAGACCTTGTTGAAAGAAAAATCTGGTGTGAAACACTCACACAACTTTCTCTTGCCAATGCAAATGATTAATAATAAACCTAACATTATTAATAAAATATTAGAAATAAACAAAAACTAACCTCAAAAACATAACCTTATTTTAATCATGAGTGAATGACGCAAAATGACAATCGAACTCAGTTTGGCTTAAAAATACGGAAAATCACGCTTTCACGCTAAACTAGGCTCTGTAGAGGAAAATGCTCTAAACAAAAGTTGTAGATCTTTTAATTTTCTATAACTTTTATTATATACACTTTTGTCGTAAAATGCATACTAAGACCGAAATGTTAAAAAAATCTATTTTTCTCACGTTTTCGTGAGAAAAAAAACAGAAAATCGCAAATTACCGCTAAACTAAGCGTTATACAAAAAAATGTTTGGAACAGAAGTTGTAGGTTTTAAATTCTCTACAACTTTTATTATATTGGTTTTTGCGCTAAAATTTATATTAAACCCGTAATCTTAAAAAAACAACGCTTTTACGTGAAAACAGCCTCACCGAGAATTTCAGCAAACATGGCCCCTACCCTATCTTGTAGAGAATAAAAAATTGAGTAAAATAGGCGATTTTAAAAAAAATCGTAGGACCAGTTTTTGAGAAAATCGCAAAAAACTGAAAAATTATACGAATAAACTACTACTTCCGGTTGACCGATTTTGATGAAAATGTTCGTGTCGCGTCCGGTAGTGGTATGTAACTTAAGTTTCAAGTTTCAAGTTCGTACGATGTTCCGTTCTTGAGATATTCTGTTCACACACAGACACACACACACTCACACAGACCAATCGCTAAAAACATGTTTTTTGGGTTCAGGGGGTCTGAAAACGTATAGATCCGGTGAAAACTCGATTTCGAAAAATCGACATGAAAACAATACTTTCCTTCCTATATATTCATATTGGCAAGAGAAAGTAAAAAGTTATGGACATACTTTATGCGGAACTGTGTGTACACGCAGAGCAAGAGTTGTGCCAGTTCTAATTGTCCACAGTATACCTACATGCTTTTCTACGGTTCAGGATATGTATATGTACAGCTACTTCGAAGATAGTTCTTATACACCCATCACAGATGCGTAATTAACCAACCAAAACAAAGTCATCAGTAACGTATTTTTAGAAGACTTTATAAAAAGTAAACGACTAATGAATGCATCACGAAAAAACCGTTTTAATTTAAATATTGTCAAGGATGTTTCTTAAACGACTTAAGTGTAAAGATGCAACTTTGACTTTTTTAAGTCATCAATAATTATTATCTTGTCAGCCTTAAAACAGATGTTATCGTTACCACGCGGTATGAATACTTTGCGGTACTTTTCTCTCGTCTAGGATCGTTTTGGATTCATTTGGCAGCACACATTTTCAGCATTTTTTCCCTGTAGGTTTTTCCTTCTTCTTCTTCTTTGTGGAAGAAAAGCTCTTTAAGTTCAGTATTCTGGACTTGGTTTGGATCAGAATGTTTTTTTAGTTTATTTCAATTATTTTAATATTCTTTCTGACTTCTTAAAATACTTATCTAACACTTTAGATCTATTTGTACTTTCTCGTCTTCTATATGGTCATAAGAGGAAGGAAAGTATTATTTTCATATCGTTTTATCGCAATCGAGTTTTCACAGGACATAAAACTTTTCAAGCCTCTGAACTCAAAGATGTTTTTAGAGATTGTTGTGGATAAGCGTGAATAAAAAATATAAATGTCATCGTACGAATTTTGATATTGGATTTTAAGTTATGTGTCACAAAGGGTAACGAACATTTTCATCAAAATTGTCAAATGAAAGTAGTAACATATTCGTGCGATTTTTTTTTACTTTTGCAATTTTTTCATAAACGACGCCTACGATTATTTTTTAAATCACCTTATTTACTACATTTTCTATGCTCTAAAACATGTAACCGTTATGTTTGCTGACATTCTTGGGAAAGGAGCTTAGCTCTCGTGGTAAAAAAAATATATATTTTTTTAAGATTGTCGCCTTTATGTGCATTTTAGGGCAAAAGCATATTATAATTAAAGTTGTAGAAAATGTAAAACCTACAACTTTTATTTTAGGAATATTTTTTCTGCAACGCTTAGTTCTCAATTAGCATCAATTAGTGATTTTCTATATGTATATTGCTCATTAAATCTTGAAAAAAATGGGATCTATTTTAAGATTTCATCCTCAGTATGCATTTTACGACTAAAGTGAATATAATCAAATATTGATTAATGAATTGTTAGAAGTAACACTAATGGGTGGAAAGTCATTGATATCATTTGGTCACCATCGTTCGTCATCGTACTTGGTCATTGTTTTTAAAATTAATTAATTAATTAATAAAGGATGAAAAAGACATTTATGTATTATGGTTTTATTGAAGTATTTTGGTTTTGTATTGTAATTGTAATCATCGAGATCAAATAAAATTTTAATGTATGAAAACATTTTTTGAAACATGCGAATGTGTGCGAGTGTTTCTTAATATATTCCACGTTCAAATGTCGATATGAGCTTAATCATTTTTAGTCATTTGGAGCAGGATAGGCCTAAATCATCGTGGGAATTGATCACTATCTTATTCACATGATGTAATTTTTCGTAATAACTCGATTTTTGTAATGTAATTTCATTCTTTTTTTCTGTACATTCAATAAATATAAAGAAAAATTAAAATTATCTAACATTTTGTTGTGTTGATATAATAGCTTGTTAATTGTTTTTTTGTACGGCAAATTCCGGATGTAAACTATCGTTTTAGGTGTTTTTCTTTTTCTTGCTCTATACGAATGTATAGGGATGGAAATTATTGTATTCATGGTGATTTTTCGAAATTGAGTTTTCACCAGAAATGCTTATACGTGTTTTCAAAGTAGTAGAAAGTTTTAAAAAAATTCAACTTTTATTTCGGTTTTTTTCTACAACGCTTCGTTTAGCGTCAATTAGTGATTTTCAGTATTTTGCTCATCAAACTCATTAAATAAATTGGAAAAACTAAAAAGGAAATTGATGTTTACATATAATACACTTTCTGGTCCCTTGAACCGGAAAAAAATGTTTTTGGCGATTGATTTGTGTGTGTGAAAAAAAATCTCATGGACGTAATATCGTATGATGTTGAAATTTGGAACGTCAGTTACCATAAGGAGGTACCCAACAAGAACATTTCCATTAAAATTTCTCATATTAGCATATGGACATTAAGTGTGTAATCTACGGACTATTTTTTATTTTGTTCTTTACAAATTTTTCTACAGCCTCTGATATACCTATTTAATAAAATATTGGTGGCAATTTTAAAATTATCTATAATTTTGTTTTCTCCGTCCACCCAGATGTCAGAAAATTCAAAGGATAGCAACAAACGGTTTTCGAATTCGTAATCTCCACAAAAAGTTAGTTGGTCTAAATTGGGTTTAAAGTTTCGGTTTTGACCGGCAGTGACCCAAAACCGGAAATTAAGAAATCAAATTCGGAATTTGGAAACAAAAATAGTATCATTCGATTCATTTTAAAGAATAGATACAGAAATCACTAATCGTGTTTTTGTCGTAAGTCAAAGGTAAGACTTAAAAGTTGCTACCAGCCGTGAGACAGGACGTTTCATGAAAGGGATTTTAAATTTTCATTTTCATTTGGTAAAACCAAGTTGGATTCAAATTTGATCAACCTTTTAGTTAAAAGGTGACGTTGCGTACTTTTAACCGGTACTACTTGGTGTTATCTTTAGTAGGTACCATCTCAATATAAGGTTTCCAATTGTTAATTAATTGTATTTCTAAAGTATGACAGGATTCTGTACTTTAGTATATTAACGATATTTAATTTGCTTTGTCTTCGCTGCACAGAACTGCTTTAGTTTTCGTGCTAAAATTCAACATGTTTCTGTCAGAATTAGACAAGTCTACAAAACTGATTAAGCCAGCAGAAAGTTAAACTTTGTTCGTTTCCAAGTCTTAACAGACTTCTTCCCGCCACTACACTGCCTCCTTTAACGAACTTTAAACCTGTTAGAAGATTCGTGTAGTCTTATGTGAAACTTGTGACGCAATCATAATGGAATATGACTGCATTGTATTGTATAATGTATTTACGGAATTTTGTAACGTGTTTATAATATTATAATTATTCAGTTCACTGAATCAGTGTCATTAATATGCTAATCTATTATCTAATTCTGTTGGTATTAGTTTAAAACTTATTCGAATGGGATATATGTCGTAAAATTTGTAATTTCTTCGTTAAAAAGGTGTAGTCTGAAGTTAAAAAGAACAGTTCAATGAATTCTTAATTTTGTCATTTATAAACACTAATTTATGTAAAATGTAAAATATCTTTGTTCATAGTAATTTTCTCTTTTAACACATGACTAATAGATGTAATGAGAGGTACGGTAATGAGGCCTCAACTTGTGATTTGTAAATTCAAAAGATTTGTATAAGTTTATTTTTAAAAAACTGATTGCAAATAATGTTATTAAAAAGAAATTATAAACACTTTTACAGTGTTAAACACAACTAAAGATCTAGTGTGAAACACTCACGCGCATTTGTCTTGTCAATGTGAATAATGAAGATTATAACCTATTTTCAATCTTGAGTGAATGGCGCAAAATGAAAATTAACCTCTGTAGAAATTTAAAAATATGGAAAATCACTAGTTGGTTAAACTAGCTCTGTTGAGAAAAATATTAGATATAAAACGTAGATTTTTTTAGTTCCTCTAACTCAGGGTATAGTCTACGCTTTTGTTGTAAAAAGCCTAGGCCTACAAGGCAGCTATCTTGAAAAGTCGCATACCGATTTTGATGAGCAAAATACAGAAAACACCAATAGCCACGAGCGTTGTAGTTGTTTTTAATGTCCTACAACTTAAGTTTAATACAATTTTTCCCTAAAATGCATATTAAGACCGCAGTCTTAAAGAAACAATTTTTTACCACGGGAGCACAGCCCCCAAGAATTTGAGCATACATTGCGCTTACTCTTATCTTGTATAGAATGAAAAGTATAATAGATGAAACTATTTTTTAAAAGGAGCCTTTTATGAGAAAATTGAAAATCGCGCGAATAAACTATTATTTCTGGTTGATCGATTGGGTGAAAATGTCTGTATCGGGTTTCTTAGTGGTACTTAACTTAAGTTCCAAGTTTCAACTTTGTATGATATTCCGTTCTTGAGATATTTTGCACATACGCGCGCGTGCACGCACACACACACACACACACTCTCTCTCCGTTCGCTAAAATATGGTTTTTTAGGTCCTGGAGGCCTAAAAACGTGTATTCCGTGAAAACTCGATTTTGAAAAATCGACATGGAAACAATAGGTAGTCTACTTTTCTTCCATATTATGTTCATATAGGGCAAGAGAAATTAAAAATTATCCCTGTAAATTTGTTTACCCAGTCAAAATCAGTTTATCCATTGGAATTATTTTATTCCAATAAATTTGGATGTATTTTTAAAGAAAATGATAAATCTCTGCTGAACTAAGTAGAAGTTTAAAGCTTGGGTAGAAAAATCCTATCTACTTTTGAGAGCTAGTTCTGTAAAAATATTTTGGCAGTACATTTATGTTCATTCCCGCTGTCCAATAGCCTAATAATTTGTATTTTTCTCCGATGCGAGCATAATATGCTCG
Organism: Catonia carolina; assembly: GCA_035578175.1. Classification (NCBI taxonomy): domain Eukaryota; kingdom Metazoa; phylum Arthropoda; class Insecta; order Hemiptera; family Achilidae; genus Catonia; species Catonia carolina. The sequence goes on along the minus strand of JAQMRL010000045.1, from coordinate 647,571 downwards.
CGTCATATTATGCTCCCGCTAATAATTTGTACATTATACATTATTATGACTCACACGGTCATATTCTGAAAATACCAATATTTGTAGTTCGCTTTAAATAACGTATGAATCATTAAACAATAATTTTGTTTTTGATATATATATAAAGTGTAAACAACATTTTGCTGAATATGTAGGAAGTGACGTAATATGTTTAATGTAATTGTATGTTTAATCTGCCTAAAAACAGTCATTTCGTAGTTTGTTATGTCTCCTGTTGCGGATGGCGCCGTACGCAAATCTGTGTGTTTCTGTTAGAATAGACGGAGCATTACGTAATTTTTAATTATTGGAAAAAATTGTGATTATTTTGTTTTGTATAGAATGTTTGGGAAGGTAGTTTTTTTTTTTGATTAATCAGTACATTAAAATCTATCCTTTTATGCAGTTAGATATCAGGTACAGTGCAGTACCGCGTGAATATCGTACAGTATATCATATTTTACTCTTTTTCAAAATTATTTTCGGGACAGATATCCAAAAAATAATGCCATCTAATTTGATATTCTGCCCATAACAGACAGGTGGAGTGTCAAATTATTTACACTCAATCTGTTCGTTGCAGGACTAAAATAAATAGTTCTGTTTCTTATCACATGGCCAGTCAATTAAATGAGTGAATCATTTAAGAACAGAAGAGGTAGAGGTGTAAAAGACACTAATCAGAGTTATCTTCTCTGAAAGTAATGAATTTCATTGTACAGCCAGACCCTGTGGTGAATGAAGTGATTTGTCATTTACAGAGTGGAAAATATGTGCTTTTCAGAGGGCCCGGCATGCTGATAAGCGTACTTTTTCACTCAGTGAGGAAGGTAATGGTAAACCACCTCACTCCTCGTTTTACTTAGTAAAACCTCTACAGGTTCAAACCAGCCTTTCGGCTGTTGACCTAAACAACTATTTGATATTATTGTGTGGATATCTATCTTTTAAATATTTTTTAACATAAAACAGTAAAACTTGATGTCATATAAAAACGGCGGTAGTGTACCGGTTGTGGTAGCTGTTTGTATAATACAATAAATTCTATAAAATATATGGTGTAATACTAATAGAAAAATACTATATTTCAGCCGTTCTTAGTTTGCTCCTACTGTCAACAAACCGAAGCCAGCTACTACAGGGGGCACGCTAGAGTCCACGACTTTACGGATGTCGAATTTCTATTAAGTTAACTATGTTTTAAATTATAAGTACTTAAAACATCAGTCATGATATGATGTAGGCCTAACAATTTCATTTATAAAAATACTTTTAAAAGTATTTTGTTGTTACTTTTTAATCAGCGTGTACTCATATTTATATAATGCGCATGCTAAGTAACGTCATTATTTTTTTACATTAGGAGCAAACTAAGAAAGGCTGGACTTTACCGTCCTTAATGACCTTGCACTGTAGAAAAATTTAAAAAAATAAAAGTTGACTTTATGTTACTACGAGTATGAGTTTTTTATTCAAAATTTCAAATTTAATTATTTCAATATAGCCAATGTTGTCTGTAATAACAAATAGCCGATATTGCCCGTAACAGGCAAGTGGAGTATTAAATTATTTGCTCTCTAGCTACTAGTTCCAGGGCTACAAAAATAGTTCTGTTTTTTATCACATGGTCAGCCAATCATATGACTGCAGTATTAAGAACAGAAGAGGTTTAGGTGTAAAAGACACTAGGCAGAGTTATCTGTCCGAAAGTAATGAATTTCATTACATAGCCAAAGCCTCTGCCCATAATAAACAGGTGGAGTGTCAAATTATTTACACTCAGTCTGTTCGTGGCAAGACTAAAATGAATAGTTCTGTTTCTTATCAAATGGTCAGCCAATTAAATGACTGAATCATTTAAGAACAGGAGAGGTAGAGGTATAAAAGACACTAATCAGAGTTATCTCCTCTGAAAGTAATGGATTTCATTATACAGCCAGACCCTGTGGTGAATGAAGTGAAAGTGTCATTTGCAGAGTAGAAAATATGTGCTTTTCAGAGGGCCTGGCATGCTGATAAGCGTAATTTTTTACTCAGTGAGGAAGGCAATGGTAAACCACCTCACTCCTTGTTTTACTTAGTAAAACCTCTAGAGGTTCAAACAAGCCCCTAAACCACCTAATTAATTATTATTAATTAATATTTAATTATTAATTAATTAATTATTAATTAATAACTAATTAATTATTAATTAATATTTAGGGGTGTTGTTTAGATAGGTTGTTGTTTAATAGGTGTTTTAAGTTAGGCTGATGACCTAAACAACAGCCAAACCCTGTGGTGAATGAAATGAAAGTGTCATTTACAGAGTGGAAAGTAGATGCTTTTAAGAAGGCCTGGCGTGCTGATGAGCATGCTTTTCTTCTCAGTGGAGAAGGCAATTGTATACCACCTCTCTCCTCGTTTTCCTTGGTAAAGCCTCTAGAGGTTTAAACCAGCCTTTCAGCTGATGTTACTTAGGAAGCTCTATCCAACAGTGAAAAAAATTTTGAAATCGGTTGAGTAGTTTTTGAGATAATTTCTTACAAACAAACGTTTTTTTTTATGATATTAGTAAATATAAGTTTAAAAATCAGTGTTGTTATCGCAAAGATACATCAGTTGTTAGTAATTAAAATATTAAAAAAACAACAGATAAATTAAGATAGGAATAATTTAATAAAAACATATCGTGTTTTAAGTTATAATCTTCTAAAATTAAGTGTAAATATAATAAAGTCGGTTATAAAAGTCGAAGGGGATGTACCAAGTTGGAAGTTAGACATTTATGACGGAGTAAGTACAGAGAGAAGTGCTGTCAGTCACACCATAAGGTAAATAAATAGGAAAGGGTTGAACAACAAAAATAGTTGAAAACATTTAAGTTAGATAAAGAGGGTTAAAAAAGAGAAATGAATTGAAGTAAGTGGGAGGGGTTGAAAGGGAGGGAAGTTAACGATAGCCAACAGGTGAGGGAAGTAAGCATCCCCCATGCGGGAAATGTTTTGCTTTTAAATAGCATAGTGTCACGCAAAACCGCAAAATATACCACCTACCTCCCGCATAAAACAATATCGCTCTTCACTTCATAGTCTGACATCAATAAAAAAAAATGCATTAATCATTTACCTATGTCTTTAATCTGTCAAATAATGTACCTTACAGTTTTATAAACAATTATTATCTTTAACAAATATTTTATGATCTATTGTAATTTTCAAGAATCTTTTTTTTACTTATTTAACGTCGCATCAACTACAATGGTCATTAGCGACGACGTTGGGGTGTAACTATTGTACAATGGAGGATGAGATTTTTTTCAAGAATCTTTAAACTGAAACTATACTTAATTTACTTTTAACCAATTTTTATGTGTTATTACTACAGTTAACTTTTTATATCAGTTTGAACGTGTTGTTGTTGTTGTTGTTTAGATTATCAGCCGAAAGGCTGGTTTGAACCTCTAGAGACTTTACTTAGTAAAACGAAGGGTCAAGTGATTTACCATTCACTGCCTTACTCAGTGGAAAAGTATGCTTATCAGCATGCCAGGCCCTGTGAAAAGCATTTACTTTCAATCCTGCAAATAACACTTTCACTTCATTCACCACTGGGTCTGGGTGTATAATGAAATTCATTTCTGTCAGAGGAGATAACTGACTAGTGTCTTTTACACCTCTACCTCTTCTGTTTTTAAATACTTCAGTCTTATAATTGGCTGACCATGTGATAAGAAACCAAACTTTTTTTGTAACCCTGGAACTAGCGAATCGAGTGCAAATAATTTAACGCTCCATTTGTTGTTAAGGGCAGATTAAAGTTAATAAATATTAAATATGACCCTCGCCAGCCGCAGAGACAACATTTGACCGGTAGCTGCATTTCTTTCACACCCGAAGAAGATTGTTTTGCTTCACCGAGTTCACTATAGCTTTTATGTAGGGTTTCAGGTCATCGAGAGTCGTTAATCTTGTGGTACATGAACTACTTCTTTTACGAACCCCTTAAGGGTAAAAATCTCAGGGAGTAAGATCAGGAGATCTCGGTGTCCAGAACTGTATCTGATCCTGATCCCTAATATCCATCGTTTAGGTACAGATTCATTTAGATCTAACCTCCTAGTGCCATTGTGGTTTAGCTATGTTAATAACTGTAGTATTTTTTTTCAAATGGCATACCAATTATTCTTATCTTCTTCTTAAGATGCGTATTCATTACGAATGGTGGCAATCTTCATAAAATTTTTCACTTTGTCTACAGCAATACGACATAGTTGTGAGGAGGTTATGTTGAACCAGGTCCCAAGATTTTTTCCACGTTACTCTTTTTCTTTCGAGGCCTTTTTCCGAAGATAATCCCTTTGAAAATAAATTTAAACAAGGTATATCTGGCTTTGTTCCGCATAATATGACCCAGGTTCTGCAATTTACTTGCTTTGATAGTTGTTAAAACTTCCAGGTACTATCTCATGTAACTCAGAACTTTGGTGTTAGTCTCTCGCGCCATACAGGGAATCTTAAGAATTCTTCGATACAGCCACATCTCAAATTCATGCAATTTCTTTGTGATGGCCTCGTTTAAATCCGAGACTCTACTCCATTGAAATGGACGGTGAAGACCGCAGGAACCTTATTTTTTAAATCAAATGAGAGATTATGGCTGCTGAAAAGGCCGTAATCATTCCTATAGTGATGAGTGATTCTGGAAAGTCGCGTCAGTAATTCACACCAGATTTTTATGAATTATATAAACAAATAAAAATTTAAAAAAATATGGAATTTGTTTTACTCCAATATTTTCTCCTAAAATTAAGAGCAGTAAGGAAACTTCAATGTATTTATTTTATTATACGAAGTATGTATTTAACTACGTAGATGATTACCTTAAGAATTAATTATTCAGATCAGATGCCATGAATCCACCAAACCTAAACCTCCATTAAAGATAATTTTCGGTTATATACAGAATGGTAATGCTAGATTATACGGCTTTGTTTACATGGTTTCTGTAGGCTCTACCCAAGCTTATGATCCATTTATGGTAGCTAAAGCGGTTTCCCTTAGCTTTCAATTTAATAATCATTAAACTACAAGATAACACACTTAGTTTTAGTGTAATGCGACCAATTATCTTAAAAATATATATTTTCTTATTCTTTTAATTTCATTTAAAAACATTAAAGAAAATTCAAAAAACTGTGTAGTAAGTACTGTACGTTGTTAAGAAATAAAAAGTAAAGATTTTCAAGATATTGCCATTGCAATACCTTGATACCAAACTAATTTATAAATTGTTCATAATGGAATATCAAAACCAAAGAACAATATTTCTAGGTACACTTAAACATACAGAGAATATTTCTGTCCTTTTTCACTTCAGGATTAATATTCATTAATACCCCTAACTTACGCGATAGGAGGGGCTGTGCGATAACCGCGTAACTCGGGGTATAATTTTTTTTAAAGGAAACAATAATTTAGAAAAAATGTTTAATAAAATCGTTGATAATACATATGTATAACAAATTATTTTATTAGAATTATAAATCGAAGTTATTTTGATTTAAGGGGCTTCATAAAATCTAACGAAGTCGCCTGACGGCTCAAAGATTTATTGTCCTGCAAAATTTTCTCGTAGGATGGTAATAATTTTTTTATTTCTCGTTTTATAGAAGAAATGCGGTCTTCTTTGGTGTCTATATTTTTCCTAAAAATTTTAACTTCCTTTTCAATTGAACTGGATCTAAATAATCAAGTTTTTCAAAGTTTTTTTTTGCGCCCTAGAGACTCCAGGAGGAGTATAGAACATGTCAGATATAACACCTGAAATACATATAAGAATCACACAATGTATCACTACTATCAAGAAAGAAATTCGTGTATGCTATAAAAAGTTTCACCGATCAAGTAATTTTTCAGATTCTTTTTAAAGAAATTCAAATCCTCACAACATTTTAAAAATTGGGGTAATTTATTCATGAATTTTCTCCCTGCATAAGTAGGTTTTTGTTCAAACAATTTTGTGGAGTGATTAGCCACATAATAATCATTCCTGTTTCTCGTGTTATGATTGTGAACATTGAAATTTGCATAAAATTATTTTGCCTAACATACATAATCACCTCAAAAATGTAGAGAGAGGGAACTGTAAGCAATTTAAGCTCCTTAAATAGTGGCCTGCATGAGGTTAGCTGGTTAGCTCCCGCCATACACCTAATAGCTTTCTTTTGAATTTTAAAAACCCTATTCATATTACCCATGCTAAAATTACCCCATACTAAGATACTATAACGGATATGAGACAGAATGAGGCCATGATAAGCTGATAAGATGGTCTTCCTCAAGCATTTCTGTGAGCTCATCAATTGTCAGTTCCTGATTGTGGGAATCTAGTTGTTCTTAAACGGCATCTCTATCCACTTCTAAATTTATTTTGCCTAGATTGACAACTTCAAAACCTGCCAGGCAAAAGCACGGACAGTAATCGAAAATTGCGTTACGCTTAAACGAAAGACGGATCGACGAGATTTGAAAATTGTATAACTCCGGGTTCGCATAAGTCGACGTATTATTGTACTGACGAATCGAATTAAACCTTCTGTACATAATTTTTTTACCGTTTTATATTGTGGCATACTTTTAAATTTTTTTGACAGATTATAAAGACGGTTATTCGATTCCTTTCTTTTGATTTTTCTAAGTTCATCAAAGGTAAGCTGAAACTAGTTCACCCCTACAGTAAGAATAATACGTATTTTTAGTGGAGAGAACGATTCTTTGACAACCCTATAGGTATGATTTCTAAAGAAAAGATCTCTATTGCACAATATTTTTTTCATAACATATTGTGTAATAAAATGGTGATATGAAAAATATGTTAGCCTATGTAAGTGCATTTTGATAACTGTAGAAATTTGAAAACAAATAAAACTAATTAATATTTACAGCGAGTAACTATTTATTTTGATTAATTCAATTCTTAGAGATTTATGACATTTTCTATAACGTTCTATAATTTTTTATAGCTACTGCCATCTTTTCCGTGGGCTTTTAATGTCTCTTTGTCTTTGTGGTCTATAGGTTTTCATTTTCAAGGGTATTCTCCCTTCCGGCATTCTCTCCAGGTGCTGTTTCCACTTACCACAATTAATCTCTTTATTCTTTCGTTCAAGCTATTCCCAATGGCGGCTTTTACATCAAGTTTGGTGGGGTCACTACTGAAGGGGATACTACTCCGGGGAAAAAAATTAAATATATACATCTTAAAAAACACGTTTTTCTGCATTTCTGAGCCTAAAATTTTCAATTTTCATACTGTTACAACAGACAAAATGGAAAAAATTGAGACATTTAAGAACTTCAACAATGGGGAATAGATTACTATTGCTAATTTGAAATTTAAAAAAATTTATATCATAATGCGTCATACATTAAGCAGTACGATTTGTACTGTAGAAACAGTAGCATTGTTTCTAACAATGGAAAATTCGCATGGAGCGTTGTAGGGATAGAAAAGGAGTGTATATTGAAGGTGACAATAAGTGATTATGTATAAAATTAAAATTAAATTTTTTGCAACGTCAGTCTCGTTATTTAATAGCCACACCTCGTACAAATAAATTGTATTAAGCTGAAATATGCATTTTGTATTTATGAAGATACAAAAAACTATTAAAATAAATTTGAAGGGGTCATGACTTATGTACCCCCCTCACTAATCCGTCACTGTATAATCCTAATTCGGCTCATATTTCTCCATTCCATATATGGTCTAATCTTTTGTGCACTCTTTTGTTATTCGTAGAAATTTCATTATTGGTTAACGAATCACTGTAATAATATAGCTAAATGAGAGCTACTATACTATAACAGAAAACAGTAAAATAAATCGCCTATGCGCATGCGTTAGACGAAGACTGGTGAGAATTCTGCCTGAATCTTTCTTTCTATAAAAATTCTTTATTGCAATAAAGTAATAATTTCGAAATTAATTACTTAAAAATTCAGAGACAAAACGAAATTTAGACTAAATTCATTATTAGACTCGACAATAACTTCCTATTCAAAGAACGTACGCAAAATTCTCTGACCGAACTTAATAAATTAATATTTCAGAGAAATCATAATGAACAGATAGGAACTTGAGAAACTTTGTTCTGTTGTTATGTAGTTCTACTGCATTGTTTTATCAAATACTTACATATTTTTGTAATAATGATGGATCATTTACAGAATACTGAACCTGTTGTATAACGTAACAAACTTATAGTATATTATTTACTTCTTTGTTTAAAACATTGTGCATAAATATACTTTATAAAACATCCATAGAGAGAAAGATAAACAGTACGGTATACCAACCAAGTTTTAGTTAACAGTATATATTTCGTTATGCGTTGAAAACTTTGTTAACACAAAGATTTCGTTGTTATTACGGGCGTTATTCTTGTTGACAACAATAGAAACCGTGTAAAGATAGACGTGTCACTCAAGATAAATAATTAAGTAACAAAATTCAAGGAATTATATTGTACGGTAAGCAACTGCAACTATTTCATCAACAAACCGATGGTGAAAGGGCTGGCTGGAAAATCCTTCCTCAAATGCCGTTCGATGAAAGTTAGACTGAAATGTGAAACTTCATTCTGATTATGCTGATGCAAATCCTGAAGTAAACTTCTAGTTAATTACAGCTTACAAGTACTCAAGTGTATAGATATTACACATTTTAATACTATGTTTTTAAACACAACTTTATAATATATTATTTATGCATCAGAACTTTTAAATTTATATTTTATCCAAAATTATATTACCAGAAAGTTTCAAAATTATTATAAAGAACTGGTTTATAGAAAATTAAAATTGATGGAAAAATTATTGAATTACGTAACAATATTCCAACTTAATATTTTCATTAAATCTTGATAGACCAAACTAAACCTTTGTAACGTATGACAGTTTAGACGGCGGAAAACAGTTAGTAGTAAATAAAAAACTATAATATATCTTTTTTCAACCTACACTACACTACAAAACTAATGAAATAGCGGATGGAACCGGTAGTACCACATTTTTTATGAGACACGATAATTGTGAAATCCAGATTAGAGAGAATCAGGAATGTGAAAATAAGGGAAACATTAAGGAAGGTGGATATTACGGTGGATGAAATAAAGAGGAAGCCCCTGGTGTGGTTTGGGCATGTGCAGAGGATGGGACAGGATAGGTGGCACAGACGGATTGTGAACTGAAAACCCCAAGTAAGGCAGAAGCGTGGGATCGGCAGGATGTACTCTCTAGGAATCTGGAGGATGAAAACTAGGAATATAAAGATCGGTGGCTATTGAGATGCTAGGGCCGGCATAGGTTGTTAGAAAACTCGCTTAAAAATCACGTAAAATATTCTTTCCGCATTAACCCTGATATTTTAATGGAGTTCGTTATAATGAATCATGCATACTTCACTTTTCATTTTCTATAGTTCTGTTTTTTATTTCTAGTTTTTTAGTTTTAAATAGTTATTTTTCTCATGAATGATCAGCCAATTATATGACTGAAGCATTTAAAAACAGAACAGGTAGAGGTGTAAGTAAAGACGCTATAGTTTAACGAACTAGAGACTGCAAATGAAGGTGATCACAGCACAGAGCTAATTGACTTTCGTTAATCGTATCCTGCATTGTCACGTTGTGGTCCCGCTCAGAAAGACAGCCTAACAAAAAGTCAGCTGGAGTTGGGTGGGACAGAGTGTGACTTAGCGAGGGGGCAATCTCACACTCGACCTTGGCTGTTATCTAGATCTCATCTGCAGTCTTTAGTTCGGTGGAGTGTACGAGATGTGGCTATTAAATAACGAGACTGATGTTATAAAACATTTAATTTTAATTTTATTCATAATCACTTATTGTCACCTTCAATATACACTCCTTCTCTATCCCTACAACGCTCCATGCGAATTTTCCATTGTTGAAAACAGTGGTGAAAGTCATCTTCTGTCAGCACCTTCAGGACACGTGCCGCTCTCTCTACTACAGCTTCCACTGATTAAAATCTTGTCCCTTTAAATGCAGATTTCACCTTAGGGAACAGGTAGAAGATAATAACATGTGATGAAACGTGGTTTTTTACTTATGATCCGGAAACGAAGCGCCAATCCATGTACTGGAAGAGCCGAACTTCACCGAGAGCCAAAAAAGCTCGAATGAGCAAGTAAAAATTTAAAGCAATGAGGATTGTTTTTTTTATACCAAGATAATGAGCCAGCTCATTCCGCATTATCTGTCAAGAGGTTCGTAGCCAAGTATAGTTCCTCAGTGTTAGAACATCCACTTTAATCACCTTATCCTGCATCATGTGACTTCTACCTGTTCCCTAAGGTGAAATCTGCATTTAAAGGGACAAGATTTGAGTCTGTGGAAGCTGTAAAAGAGAAAGCGGCACGTGTCCTGAAGGAGTTGACAGAAAATGACTTCCAGCACTGTTTCCAACAATGGAAAATTCGCATAGAGCGTTGGAGGGGTAGAGAAGGAGTGTATATTGAAGGTGACAATACGTGATTATGTATAAATTTAAAATAATTTTTTTTTACAATGTCAGTCTCGTTATTTAATAGCCACACCTCGTAGTCATAGTTATCTCTTCCAAGAGTAATGAATTTCATTATACATCTTGTGGTGAATAAAGTGAAGGTGTGATTTACAGGAGGGAAAGTAGATGCTTTTCGGAGGGCTCGGCATGCTAATAGGCGTACTTTTCCATTCTCTGAAGAAGGCAATTGTAAACCACCTCACTTCTCGTTTTACTTAGTAAAGCCTCCATAGGTTCAAATCAGCCTTTCTGTTGATGGCCTAAACAACACTATTAGAGAAATAAAGAGGGAACTACTTTTAAGTAATCTGGAACTCATAAGGCAAATTTCGCGGAAATAGTGGTATTTTTATTATAGAGAATTATGGTTATGCTCAGGTTATAATTTAAATAGATTAAAAGATATGTAACATCTGTACGACCTATTTTCTACTTACTTGTTGAATTTATTCATAATGTATTTTAATTCTCGTTATATTCTTTGTTTTAAAAATTCCGGTAGAGAGATAAAGACTTATATTCCAATTATATTTTACAGCAACAGATGACAATATGGAAAAATAATGTGACATGTAAGAAGACAATGCAAAGAAACGATCTGGATAATTGAATTTTTAAACGAAAATGTTTACTTAGAGCGCCTTCGTAACAAGAGAAAATCATACTCATAGAACCGTTTAAACGACGTTGAAGAATTTATTTAAAACACGTATTTAAGAACAAAATGTACATTTTTTTTTACCTAACGTTAACGAAAAACAAAGAACACAAACGTAGAATAAACAAACGAAAATAAAAAAAGAAAGATGAAAAATTGGAAAGGATATGAATGTTGTATGTAAGAAAAATGGTTCAGTAAAAACAACTCAAGCCTACATTTGTATAAGTTATTTGAAGAAAAACACGTCATGTATAAAATCATACAAACTTAAGTTAAGTGTCTCTAAAAAAAACCTAGGCTATGAAAGAAAAATGAATAGAATTATGGTGAATAAAATAAACATAAAAAAGACTACTTACATTTCTTGTCACTTTCCTATACTTACCTATTTCAGTCTTCTACTATTTATACTGAACACATGAACTCATTTCTTGTTACAAATTCAAAAAAAGATAGAAGTGGTGCGGTTGAACGTTCTAGTGAATCTTTAACTTATATTAAATTTTTCTAGGACTGATTCTTAAACGTTGATACAGAAACACACAAATATAAACATTTCTATTGATAATGTTAGTTGTTTTTTAAAAAGTTTATGATTCAAATGACCGAGATTGAGTATTCTGAGTATTTTAGAAGAATTTTCATTAGATGTTAATGTTTTTTAGGTCATCAGTGTTTCAACCTCTAGAAGTTTTACTAAGTAAAACGAGAAGTGAGGAGGTTTATCATTGCCTACCTTACTGAGTTGAAAAGTATACTTATCAGCATGCCCGGCTCTCTAAAAGATATCTATTTTACACCCTCCAAACGACACCTTTACTTCATTCACCACAAGGTGTGCATTTATAATGAAATTCATTACTCTCAGAGGAGATAACTGTGACTAGTGTCTTTTATACCTCTACTTCTGTTCTTAAATGCTTCAGTCATGTAATTAGCTGACCATGTGATAAGAAACGGAACTTGAAGATCGTGTGCAAATAATTTAATTCTCTACCTTCCTGTTTGTAGTCAGAATTATCTCCTTTGAGAGTAATGAATTTTTCATTATACACCCAGACCCTGTGGTAAATGAAGTGACGGTGTCATTTGCAGGGTGAAAAGTAGATGCTTTTCAGAGGTCTTGGCATGCTGATAAACAAATTTTTCCACTCTCTCAGAATGGCAATTGTAAACCACGTCACTCCTCGTTTTGCTTAGTAAAGCCTTTAGAGGTTCAAACGAGCCTTTTGGCTGATAACCTAAACAACACAATTAATGAAAATGGTTATTTCTCTCTGACTTATTGATTTATTCACCATCGTGAATTTTTTCTGAACTCCCAATCACGTAGAGTGCTCAAATTCAGTTTATTTGTTGCTTAGAAATTTAACAGAAAAAGTAAAGCTTATGGATTTTGATCACTTGCAACTAAAGGGAAAATAAGGGATGACAACCCTTACAGTACATACATCTATACCTTCCCAAATAGCTAGCGTTCTGAAAATCTGTATACTCTATGTATTATAAGGGAAGAACAAAGCATGTTAATCACGACTACTTAAGCCTAATAAGTAAAAAGGGGTAACCCTACAAAAGGGCTATCGTACTGAAATCAATATTATTATTTCTGTACCTTTCATAACAGATTCAGCTCTATAAATCAGTATTTTTATGTGTTTGTTGGCAATTTTTAAAATTTTCATCTGACATTTTGTTCTGTCTGTCCGTCACACCCAGATGTCAGAAACTACAAAAGATATCAACAAACGGTTTTCGGATTCGTAATCTACACAAATGCCCATAACGGGCAGATGGAGTGTTAAATTAATTGCACTCGATCTGTTGGTTCCATGGCTACAAAAAATAGTTCTGTTTCTTATCACATAGTCAACCAATTATATGACTGAACTATTTAAGAACAGAAGAGGTAGAGGTGTAAAAGACACTAGTCAGAGTTATCTCCTCTGATAGTAATGAATTTCACTATTCAGCCAGACCCGGTGGTGAATGAAGTGAAGGTGTCATTTGCAGGGTGGAAAGTGGGTGCTTTCCGGAGGGCCTGGCATGCTGATAAGCATACTCTTTCAACTCAGTGAGGAAGGCATTGGTAAACCACCTCACTTCTCGTTTTTACTTAGTAAAACCTCTAGAGGTTCAAACCAGTTTTTTGGCTGTTGACCTAAACAACAACAATCTACACAAAAAGTTAGTGGGCCTAAATTGGGTGTAAAGTTCCGGTTTCGACCGGAAATTGACCATAACCGGAAGTCAAGAAATCAAAGTCGCAATTTGGAAACAAAAATAGTGTTAGGCCTATTCGATTCCTCTTAAGGAGTAGATACAGAAATCACTATTGATTTTTGCCACAGGTTAAGGCTTAGGTTTTTTAAAACTTGCCAACAGCCATTAGACGCATCGTCTTATTGAAAGGGATTTTTATTTGCGTTTTAGTTAATTTGTTGTTGTTGTTTAGGTCATCAGCCGAAAGGCTGGTTTGAACCTCTAGAGGTTTTACTAAGTAAAACAAGGAGTGAGGTGGTTTACGATTGCCTTCCTCACTGAGTGAAAAATATGCTTATCAGCATGCCGGGCCCTTTGAAAAGCACAGATTTTCCACTCTGACACCTTCACTTCATTCACCACAGGGTCTGGCTGTATAATGAAATTCATTACTTTCAGAGGAGACAACTCTGATAAGTGTCTTTTGTACCTCTACCTCTTCTGTTCTTAAATGATTCAGTCATTTAATTGGCTGACCATGTGATAAGAAACAGAACTATTTATTTTAGCCCTGCAACGGACAGATTCAGTGTAAATAAATTGACACTCCACCTGTCTGTTAAGGGCAGTTAGTTAATTTAGGACTTTGATAATCGTGTATGCGTTTCTCCTTTAACTTTCATGCTCGAATTCCTATTGTAGAGCTTAAGTTTTATTTCATCATTCTACGGTTTAATTTTTTCTATTTTCTGTTACATTTCTATGTTTATTGTCATTAAGTATTTTTCTCTTCTTTGAAGCATGTGGTTTGTTCAGCTGTTCAATTTATTTGTACCTTAAGTCTTTCTTTAGTTCATTCTTACCAGATTTCCTTAGGATCCTAATCATCTTCTTTTTGTAATTTAATCAGATATGTTTTGGATTTGTTTATACGTCTTGTTTGTGCTATTTCTAGCTCATATTTTCAATTTTTATTTGCAGTTTTAGTGCACCCATTATTCGTCAAGGTATTTCTCTTTATAATCTTTCTAACTCATATCTTACACATTTTATGATACAGTTAAGTGTTTAAGTGTACGTGATTAATAGTGGCTGATTTTGGTATCTGATGAAATACTTCTTTCTTTGTGTGTATTGTGTGTTATGTACAGTATTTATTTTTCTTATTTTAATTTTTATTGTTTTTTTTTTAATTTTTCATCTATATTCTAATAGAGATATAGTATTAATAATACTAATAATTAGATAATATTATAATTGAGTAGAAGCTCAAGTGATATAAAAAGATTGCTCAAGCTAGAAAAGCCTTTGAAATGAAAAACAGCTTACTGACTACAAACATTGATTTACAGGTTAGGTAATATTCTTAAAACACTATGTTTGGATTGTAACATTATACAGGAGTAAACGTGGGTGATTGGGACTGTGGAAAGGAAGAGGATTGAAGCTTTTGAAAAGTGTTGTTATAAGAAAGTGTTAAAGATTAGGTGGTGGATAAAATAAGTAATTTAGAGGTTCTTAAACGAGTGGATGAAAGAAGAAGTATATGGAAATATCTTATCAGAAAAAGGGATAGGCTAGTGAGGCGTATCTTAAGACGTCCAGATATTGTTCTATCAATAATGGAGGATTAAGGGAGTGAATTGTAAGGGGAGGCAAAGTTTAGAATATTTAAAAAAAATATAAAACAAATTACAAAAGACGTAGGGTGTTACGGGTATGTTAGATATGAAACGACTTTCGCAAGACAGAACAGCTTGGAGAACTGCACCAAACCAGTCGAAAGACTGAAGACAAAAAATTCTAATATAAACAATCATTTTTGTTCACAGAATTTTAAAAGTTACTTTTCAGGTTTATAGTAAAAAAAAAAATTTTTATAGTAAAAAAACAGTGAGGAAGGCACTTGTAAACCACCTCACTCCTTGTTTTACTTAGTAAAACCTCTACAGGTTCAAACCAGCCTTTTGGCTGATGACCTAAACAACAACATAGTAAAAAAACACTGTAGAATTCATATAACTTTGTTAAAAATTAAGTAGGTACAGTAATAAACATAAATTTAGTTAGAATTGTGAATTAATTAAAATGAATTGTGTATATTTAAGTACTGTATTTAATTTTATCTGATATTAATATTTGTAATTGAATTTGCTTGGAGAAACAGTATAATTTATCAAACCATTTGCTGGGTTATTTAATGTTTGATATGTCAATATTATACATAATGTTTAGATGACTTTGCGGTAAAAGTTTATTTAATCTTGGCAGGAAGGTGTAAAAAGTGACGCCTAACATCTGGTAAATAGAGGAGACTACCTTGACGAGATAGATGTTAATTAACTTGCACTACATCGTAATACTCACGATGATATTCTCTGCTTTCAAAATGTTCAACTTTATATTCCTATATCAAATTGCTACGCATAACTTGGTGAAATGTTATTCCACTAATTGAACGATGCATTCGTTTTTTTAATTCATGGAATTTTGATAAACGAATCGAAAATTTTTATTAGAGATGATTTTTTTTTTGTAAAATCTGTACAAAGTTTTTTCTGTTGTTTGTCACAAGTTTAAAAATCATATCCGTCGCTTTATCATTTTCCATTACGATGTATGTTGAAGGAAATTGAATTTTTTTTATAACGTCTGCTACATCTATCTTTCTTTTCATCATAACCTTTTTTCACCTTTTTTATTATTTGCTGGACAACAATTTTCGTGGCCGTCACGTCATCTAATAAATAAGCCAGTCACATACTTTTTGTGACTCAATACAAACGTTATTTTCTAAATACATTGTTACACTCTATGTTCGTATTTTGTTAATTAACATTTGAAATGAGCTCTACTGATGTATTTTTCGTTTCTCAAAATAAAAAATAACGGGAAAATGACTTATATTTTCCCGGTAATATTGTGTCTGGGTACCATATGTGTATTCATTTAACTATTGACTAGTTAAAATTTCAAAAAATATATTTTTTGTTTTAATAAATCACTTAACATAGTACTTTTGTTCTTATTTATATATTTTTTGTTTCTTATTACAGGTAAGAATTTTTTACAAGTACATCAATTTGTAATATGTAAGTATTACACAACAATTTTATATACAGTACTAATCACCCTCAAATAGTTCTAGACTATAGAAAAATAGACTTAATCGTTTAATTTCTTACACAACCTTTTTTGTTGAAATCACGCTATACAAAATTTAATTAGTACTAGAATCAGGAATGTTTTTTACATCAGTATGAAATTGGTTAATGATAAAAAAGAAATGGAATCTATAGAAAAACTGAATTTTGTATTTTAACCGGTTGTTGTTACTTAACTTACTACTTGAAAAATGAAACATTAGTAGTACAGGATATACAAAATTTATTAAAAAAATCTTCATACCACACAAACAATACCTTTTTTTTAACTTCTTAACCTTCCTCCGGAGAACTATTTAATACTTCATAGAATAACAAAATCAATTGAACCTTTAAGGGGAGTTGAACGATAAAATTTTGTTTATGAATTTTCTGTTTTTCGTTTATAATATTATTTATTGTTTTCTGAACATTTGGGTACCTTTAGAAGTACGAAAAGTGTTTTTATTGTAATTTTTTCAATTTTTAAAAATTCTTTTCTTAGTTTCAAAGCAATAATCCTAAACGCAGATTTTAATAAATATTATTAACTGCTTTGTGGCTCCCAAAATTGCTGCGAATCATTGAACTGTAGTTCATTTTGATTGATTCATTTCATAAAGATTCATTGCCTGATGAAGTTATGAAAGTTATAAAGCCAATTTTTGTGGCACTCAGTGAAACTCAGGTTCTACAAAAATGTCTTCATAGTAAAAGTCAAAATTTGAATGAGAGTTTCAACAATATTATTTGGAGTTGCATTCCGAAGAATAATTTTGTAGGACTCAATACTCAATAAGTTGGTGTTTATGACGCAGTAATCACATTCAATGATGGCAATTATTGAAGATTGAAAGTTTTACAGTAACTTGGCGTACTAGATGTTGGAGCAAACACACTTAAAGCACTAAAACAAGCCAACGTATATAGAGTTCGTCGAGCTGAATGGGCAGCGCAACAGTTCAACAAGGAAGCACGAATATGAAAAAGAAGGAAGAGATTGGGTTTAGAAGAAAAAAAGGATGAAATGTACAGCCCAGGGGGATTCTAATAAAAAATTACGATTTACAATTTAGTTGATAAACGTACTTTTTCTGCCGTTTATCTGAGATTTATATTTTCCTTATAAAATGGTACCCAAAATCTTAGAAACCACTCAAGCTATTGAAGTGAAATTTTGGGAGTCTTTTCAAGTAATTAATATAAAGAGTTCGTACAAAATTTATATCTATTGGTTTAATTTAAAAAAATTAAGGAAAACTTTAAAAGAAAATTGCTAAAAAAACAAACGAATACGAAAAATTTTTAATTTTTTTTTTTGTAACTTTATATTAGGATGTAGTTTGTACCAGCAGTTCAGTTGGTATGGCTAGATAACTGTAATAAATTTCAAAGCTGTAGTTCAATTGGGTCGTGAGATAATGGGTCTTATATACAGCAAATTTAACATGAAGAGGATAGGACCGTTCAACTCCTCTTTAGAAAAACGTACGAAAACACATTTATTTAAAATTAAAAAAATCTGGTGTGAAACACACACACAACTTTCTCTTGCCAATGCAAATAATTAATAATAAACCTAACATTATTAATAAAATATTAAAAATAAACAACAACTAACCTCAAAAACATAACCTTATTTTAATCATGAGTGGAAGACGCAAAATGAAAATCGAACTCAATTTGGCTTAAAAAAAAACGGAAAATCACACTTTCACGCTAAACTAGGCTCTGTAGAGAAAAATTCTCTAAACAAAAGTTGTAGATCTTTTAATTTTCTATAACTTTTATTATATACACTTTTGTCGTAAAATGCATACTAAGACCGAAATGTTAAAAAAATCGATTTTTCTCACGTTTTCGTGAGAAAAAAACAGAAAATCGCAAATTACCGCTAAACTAAGCGTTATACAAAAAAATGTTTGAAACAGAAGTTGTAGGTTTTTAAATTCTCTACAACTTTTATTATATAAGTTTTTGCGCTAAAATTTATATTAAAGCCGTAATCTTAAAAAAACAACGTTTTTACGTGAAAACAGCCTCACCGAGAATTTCAGCAGACATGGCGCCTACCCTATCTTGTAGAGAATAAAAAATTGAGTAAAATAGGCGATTTTAAAAAAAATCGTAGGACCAGTTTTTGAGAAAATCGCAAAAAACTGAAAAATTATACGAATAAACTACTACTTCCGGTTGACCGATTTTGATGAAAATGTTCGTGTCGCGTCCGGTAGTGGTATGTAACTTAAGTTTCAAGTTTCAAGTTCGTACGATGTTCCGTTCTTGAGATATTCTGTTCACACACACACACACAGACACACACACAGACCAATCGCTAAAAACATGTTTTTTGGATTCAGGGGGTCTGAAAACGTAAAGATCCGGTGAAAACTCGATTTCGAAAAATCGACATGAAAACAATACTTTCCTTCCTATATATTCATATAGGCAAGAGAAAGTAAAAATACGTAATGTCTGTTACTTAGAAAGCTCTAACTTTTTAATAGTGAAAGAATTTTTAAAATCGAATTTGTAGTTTCTGAGATTACCTCATACAAACAAACAACGTTACTGTTTATAATATTAGTATAGATTCAGGACATGTACTAATAACAACTACAGTTCAAGCTCGCTAATCCGAACTAATAAAAGCTGTTCAGATTACTGAAAAGTTTGGATTAGCGAATTATTGTGTAAAAGTCAATACCAATGTTGAAAATGAGTAAAAACAATTGTTTATGCTGAATAAACTGATTTAATAATATATACGTACAGTAAACTGACCTTACCTGTTTTTCCACAAAAAAATCACATTAAAAGAAATAAATTAACAAAAAAAAGTTTTAATACAGTACGTAGGCCTACAGTAAGTTAATTAAAACATGTAGGTACAGTTATTTATGTTGTAATAATCTAATTCAATAACAAAATACGTACTTTTCACTAACCTTTATTTTTTCTCAAAAAATTCACTTATTTTTTTCTGTTTCTTGGAAGCCAAACTTTGTTCGAATGCTTCGTCTTGAATCTGCATAAGCAATAACATTTCATGAAACGGCTTACCGGTTTCCTTAGCCCACTTTACACACTTATTAAAACTTGCACTGCCACTTCATGGTTTATTTTATTTTTCGGTAGTTTTTCGTCGTCATCATTCTGCAGAACCATGTTTACGATTTCAGCGTAAATTCGACATTTGGGTAGTTCAGATTCCTGAAGGGTTCGGATTAGCGAGCTTGTACTATATTACTTTTTATGTTTTCTTAGTTGAATTGACATACAATTTTGTTTTTTTTTTGGAGATTTATTTGCTGATTATAGATTTGCGTAGTAGTTTAAAAATAGTCACCCGTCGATTATAACATTTAAAATTAATTTGTATTTGTTAACGGGTGTGATAAAAGAAATGATTAGTTGAGATTTGTTGGCTGTCAGTTAATTTAAGAATTCTTCGAACTGTGAAATAACGATTTGAAATAATTCAAAAATAGAATTCTCATTACGTAAAGTTATTGTTCCGTTTTAAGTAATCCGTTAATTGTAATTTTCATTGCATTTCAGTTGCTTAAATCTGAAATGTCTTTAAAAGTAAATGATAGATCATAATTTCCCAAAATAATATAACCAATACTACAAATGTAATGTAATAACAAATAGTGTTAAGAAATAAGTGGCAACCACTTAAAAATAGTCTCAGGCAGTTAAGAACAGTTTATAGGCAATAACAAAGAATTTACGCGCATGATGTTTGAACGTGCCACGGCGACGTTGTAGAGCACGTTCGATGGTCACAAATCTTGCGGGAGCAACAACACGATACCCACATGTGGTGGAAGCGAAACTGCACTTGCAATTCTACAACTAAACTACGTACATTTCTCTCTGTCTCTCTCGCTCTCTGCAATCTAATGACGCCATTTTGTACGAAAAAATAACACATGAAATCTCCCTTGTTGTACATTAAACCTAACATTTATGTACCATACATCTCTTAACAATCCAATTTTTTTAACCACTAATTATTTTTGTTTACCAGATTTTGCACTAACATTATTTTTTATTATATTTTTTTGTAATGTTTGTATTTTTACGTAATTTTATTGGATTTCAAATTTATTATTGCATTTTATTTCGAGATTACTAAATGCAATTTAACGAAAAGCTCAAATTGATGTCCAATAATTGTTCTTTGATAGATTTTATGCTGTTCTTTGCAAAAAAGATAAAATTTCTTAATCACAGTAATAATTTTTTATCAAACTAAGCTAAAGGTCTGAGATATAATTTCTGGCTAGCGTGTCAAAAATGTTTGAATTGTTTCCTTACATTAACATTACGGTAATTTGTGTATTTTTACTCACCTAATTTTATTGAATTTTGTATTCAGTTTAATTATGTAGCCCTAATTCTTTGAGGTTGCTTGCTAAAACCTTACAATTAATTAAGAAATATTGAAAAAACCTGATGTGATTATGATAATAAAAATATTTTACCAAATTTATAAATTATCTTCTTCTTCTCTTCACGATTTAGGCCTTGGCCTGTTCCGACATCACTCTCTTCAACTTCATCTTTTCCTCGGTCTACCCAGAGCTCTTCTGCCTTGTGGTTTATATTCCCACATCTGTTTCAGTATTCGTCCATCCGTCTGTTTAGATGTTCCTTCCATCTTTCTTTGTACTTTAAGATTCTCTCATGCACGCTAACAACCTGTAGTTCCTCTCTTATGTCCTCACTTCTTATGCGGTCCACCCTTGATCATCCTTTTACTGCTCGCAAAAAACTCATTTTTGCTGATTCCAACATTTGTTTTTTCCGTTGCGTCAATACCCAAGCCTCTGAGACATTCAACAGGGTAGGAACCGCCATCACCTGATACAATCGTATTTGTGTGTCTCTTCTCGTCGTATTTCTCAGCGTCCTTCTGATTGTTCCGGATATATTTCTAAACCTTACTACCTTCCTGTCTATATCCTTCTCAGTGTCTATACTTAGGGTAATTCATTAAATTTATAAATTATAATTTATAAATTTTATTGAATTTAATATACTGGATAAGATATTTACACTTTCTTTTAAGGGTTATAGTTTACTTTTATATAACACTCTTAACTAGTTATATTTTCAAAATGGAGTTCATGAAATCGAAGGATTTTTTGGCTCTTCATTCTTCTTTTCAAGTCTCTGTTATTGAGTTGTTTCAGCACCTCAACATTTAATTAAATAGGCTAAATGAGCATAAGTTATAAGATCCTATTTTTGAAACAAATTTTTATATGATACAAAAGATTTTTTGAGATATTTTAAAGCTATATTGTTTTAACCCTTTCTAACCCAGTGAGACATAGAAGGCATATTGGAGTGAAATAACAGACCTCAAAATGTTATATGTTAGAGACAACTTTGAATTAAAGAATGCTGGGTCTGAAGTGTAATAATTTTCTGTACCCTAGCCAGGATTTGAACCTGAGACCTCTGCTTTGCAGTGTAGTATGCTGACCATGCGTCACGAAGGCAACCAATAATTTCTTTTTAATTTTGGTTTCAGAAGTTTGTTTCATTTACTAAAATAAAGTAACATTTCTTCGAAAATATTGTATGTATGTACAAGTATATTTTTTAAACTGTTACTAAATAGTGATTTTATCCATTTTATCAATATTTTTTAATTGTAAAATTTTTGAAGTCTTAAATAAGATTAAAATCGTACTTAGTTTTTTTTTACTACAAATCTAAGTAAGAGAATA
Source organism: Catonia carolina (assembly GCA_035578175.1). NCBI lineage: Eukaryota > Metazoa > Arthropoda > Insecta > Hemiptera > Achilidae > Catonia > Catonia carolina. The sequence goes on along the minus strand of JAQMRL010000045.1, from coordinate 625,229 downwards.
TTGTTTTGTTTAGGAAGCCTGAACATGATTTGACTTATTCTTATTGTTGGAAACTTTCATACCATCAAGTCCTAATGTGACGTACATGTCACACTTTTTTGTCAGGCCATCAAAAGGGTTAAAGGTCTAAAAGTGATTTTATTACACTTAAATATCAGTAAAATGTATGAAACAATGTAAACATATTCTTTTGTGTACAGTTTAAAAATTTGGGATTGAAAGGGTTAATTTAGCAAAAATGAATAAATAAAAAATATTACAATTTTTTTGATAGGATTTTTAAAAATTATTGTCATATTATAATTTTCCTATGCCCATTAGTCCGTCACACCCAGATGTCAGAAACTATTACAAGGGGTAGCAAAAAACAATTTTCGGATTCGTAATCTGCATAAAAAGTTAGTGGGCCTAGATTTGGTTTTAAGTTCCGGTTTTGACCGGAAGTCAAGAAATCTAAGTCGGAATTTGGAAATAGAAATAGTGTCATTTGATACATAATGAATCTGTCCTCTTAATGAGTAGAAACAGAAATCGGACCTATTCCGTTATTTCACATTACAACATCTGTAACCTGAAACTCGTCTCGTGTTAACGCAGCTTTACTATTGTTACTAATTACTCCCACTCGCTAAAATTAATTGTAGATATTGTTTGCACGTTTATTAATACACATTAGTTGGTTGTTTGCTTCGCACGTGTTCTGTTCAATACACAATGAATCTTTTGGAATTGGTTCCTATTATTTCTACTAAGGAAAGAGCTATACGTTTCCTTTAAGAGTAAGGAATATTGCATAATCCGCGCATTTGTTTAAAAGGACACGATATGATACTGAACACCACTGGCCAGGATCGTTGGGTGTGTAATAAAACAATCTGAAGAATTAGTAAACCTCTAATGCCCCCCATACACGTGCGAACAATTTGCGCAAATCGGTGTTTGTGCAAACAGTTTGACCGTCTATGGGGCTGTCTGAATGGTTGCGCAAACTGTTTGAGTAAAATCCGTCAGGATCGAAATAATTTATACAAATACTCCTTGTTTGAGTACTTATTTGACGTGTATGGTACGGTTTGTGCAAACTTTGGGTTAGTCAACTCCTGCTCCTAGACACTGTCAGGCAGTTTCCTTTCTATTCCGTGGTTGAAAACATAGTTTCGGTAATTTTATTTTTAGTTTGTTGCTATTTACCTCTCCAATATGGCGGATAAGACAACAGATGATGAACAGCGGGAATTTTGGAGAGATTTTATTGCAGTGTTGTTTTTCACTATGAGGGGTGTTACCATTTCGAGTAGCTCGCTGAACGAAGCTGCGTCCATTCGAAGGTAGTTTTTGTAGTCTGCAGCTGAGGTAATTTTGAGCTCAGTGACCAGGCGGTCATGACTGAATTCGTTCCTCTTCTGGAGCCAACTCTTGACCCACTCTCTTCGCTTTCTTTTTCTTTTAACTATTCATTTCTCAGCCACTAGGGCCAGAATAATGGCGGCAAACCAATCGTCCGTATCTGACATGTTCAACGAACAACACCACAAATCGAAATGATGTTTGCGCAATAGGTTGCTACGTGTATGTACTAGCGTATGTACAAACACCGAATTTGCGCAAATTGTTCGCACGTGTATGGGGTGGCATAAGAAGCGACACATTTCTCGCCAATACGAAGTTGTTTATCGAACAATTATTCTCTGCATTTACAGTTACATTTAAATAATAACACACAGTTACAGTTAAATTAAAATGAAAACCGAAATAAAAGAAACAGGCGATTGGTAGTCACCAATACAGAGCACGGCGTTGGCGATTGCTGGGTTGAACAGTAAAGGTGCATTCACCAATGTTTTGATGATGTGAAATAACGGAATTGGTCCCACAAATCAATGGGTTTGATATTCCGGTTTCGTCCGGAAGTGGCCCAAAACCAGAAGTCAAGAAATCAAAGTCGGAATTTGGAAACAAAAATAGTGTTATTCGATTCCTCTTAAAGAGTTTTCAATTTTTCTCCTTTAATTCTAATGCTCCTGAAAATTTTAAGAAAATCATGTAGGAATTTTTGGTAGTTACAAATGTATTTAAGTTATAAAATTCTGTTTGAGATTTTTAAGGAGACTTATAATTTTTGCTGATGTTTGATTTATAATACAGTAGAATCTCAGTAGTCCGGCCTGTTCGGGACCGAGAGGGTGCCGGATTACTGAATGTATTGGAATTTTGGTACTATAAATTATAAATTTAAAGAAAAAATGAATATGCTTTGATTTCTATGTGATTTTAATTAAATTAACTAATTAAAAAAGGTTTGCTGAGTACTTCTTTAGTCATTGTACTAAACATAATTATCGGCTATTGACATCGCCTAGTGCGGTGTGAGGGTGCTCGTATTCTGAGAATTACGTTTCGTTGTCAATTCAGCATGAAGTATAGAGTATGACCCAGTTCTGGATTTTGGATAAAAGGCCAAAAATTATTCCATTTAACGATAATTAAGGTTTGCTTATTCATTTCTTTAATCAAATCCTAAACATACATGTTATACGAGGGTTATCCAGAAAATAGCCGGCCGCGTTGGCGATGTTGGTAACGTGCTCGCCTCTCATCACGCGGTCTTGGGTTTGAATCCCACTCGGGCATGGCATTTTTTCATACGTTACAAAAAATTCATTTCATCCTTCACCGTCTGCATTAGCAGCAATTTGCAAAACAGTCGGACGTTAAACAAAAAAAAAAAAAAAAAATATCCAGAAAATAACCTCCGTTTTGAAATAAAAATTAAACGATTGAAGATACAAAAACTTTATTATATACGTATTAAAACTACAGTTTTTCTCTATTTTTCGACATAGTCGCCAAACAGATTCAAGCACTCGTCGTACCTTGGAACAGTCTTTGAAATACCCTCTGCATAAAAATCTGCCTTCTGTGAATGTAGCCAACCATTCACGGCGTTTTGAAGCTTTTCGTCATTGGCGAACAGCTGAGATGCAAGCCACCGCTTCATGTTCGGGAACAGGTGAAAGTCACTAGGAGCCAAGTCCGGGCTGTATGGGGGATGATCGAAAACGTCCCATTTAAACTTGGCCAAAAGTTCATTTGTTCTTCGAGCTGTATGAGGGCGAGAAAACAAATGAACTTTTGGCCAAGTTTAAATGGGACGTTTTCGATCATTTCCCATACAGCCCGGACTTGGCTCCTAGTGACTTTCACCTGTTCCCGAACATGAAGCGGTGGCTTGCATCTCAGCGGTTCGCCAATGACGAAGAGCTTCAAAACGCCGTGAATGGTTGGCAACATTCACAGGCGGCAGATTTTTATGCACAGGGTATTTCAAAGACTGTTCCAAGGTACGACAAGTGCTTGAATCTGTTTGGCGACTATGTCGAAAAATAGAGAAAAACTGTAGTTTTAATACTTATATAATAAAGTTTTTGTATCTTCATTCGTTTACTTTTTATTTCAAAACGGAGGTTGTTTTCTGGATAACCCTCGTATTAAATCCGCCGTAATTAGGTAGAATTGATTTCCTTAATTCAATTTAAATCTTTTACCTAAATGTTTCCTGGGTGAGGTTTCATACTTTTAGACCTAATATTTTAAGAGCCGGACTACTAAACGGCCGGACTACCGAGATTCTACTGTAGTTATAAATATATTTGTATTTTTAAATGTAATTTATAACGTTATGAAGAAGTAAAATCAAATCCTACATTGAGGTACAAGAGGTTAAACGATGCATCTATAAAGAATCTATATTTCATTCTGTTCTACTTTAAATTATATAATACTTGTGTATTATAGAAAGTGGCTCTGGGTTTGGTAGACTACAATTGTAGTGTTTATGTAGTTGGATGGAATGAGTGAAATCTGATTGGTGAGTGGTATGCGAGGTTTGTAGGCAACACAGCACCGTGATCCCTTTACGTTATCGGTTATTTTGATAAGTCTCTACACTTCTTTTAACACACTTTATCTATCTATCTCTCTTTCGCAGCTACTTTTACGTCACTCACGTTTTTCAACTCACACTTCTCTTGTTCAATTTAACAAACTTATCAAACCCTCCACGCATCGAATCATTGTTGGATGTCGGCTCTTCCAGGAACTTCACTGTTTGTAACACTAAAGGATTATTCTGTTCTTTTTAAAATGTCTTCTTGTTAGTAATCTAACACTTCTTGAAATTTTCTCTCTTCGTTTAATTGAAATTTATTTTTATTTAAAATTCCACGAAGAATTTAAAAATTTATTACACTTGTGAGAAATATTAGTTAATAAATTTTAAAAAAATTTGACTCAAATATCTTACCTTACATTTATTATTGTTTAGGTCATCAGCCAAAAGGCTGGTTTGAACCTCTAGAGGTTTTACTTTTTTTACTTTCTCTTGCCTATATGAATATATAGGAAGGAAAGTATTGTTTTCATGTCGATTTTTCGAAATCGAGTTTTCACCGGATCTATACGTTTTCAGACCCCCTGAATCCAAAAAACATGTTTTTAGCGATTGGTCTGTGTGTGTGTCTGTGTGTCTGTGTGTGAACAGAATATCTCAAGAACGGAACATCGTACGAACTTGAAACTTGAAACTTAAGTTACATACCACTACCGGACGCGACACGAACATTTTCATCAAAATCGGTCAACCGGAAGTAGTAGTTTATTCGTATAATTTTTCAGTTTTTTGTGATTTTCTCAAAAACTGGTCCTACGATTTTTTTTAAAATCGCCTATTTTACTCAATTTTTTATTCTCTACAAGATAGGGTAGGCGCCATGTCTGCTGAAATTCTCGGTGAGGCTGTTTTCACGTAAAAACGTTGTTTTTTTAAGATTACGGCTTTAATATAAATTTTAGCGCAAAAACTTATATAATAAAAGTTGTAGAGAATTTAAAAACCTACAACTTCTGTTTCAAACATTTTTTTGTATAACGCTTAGTTTAGCGGTAATTTGCGATTTTCTGTTTTTTTCTCACGAAAACGTGAGAAAAATCGATTTTTTTAACATTTCGGTCTTAGTATGCATTTTACGACAAAAGTGTATATAATAAAAGTTATAGAAAATTAAAAGATCTACAACTTTTGTTTAGAGAATTTTTCTCTACAGAGCCTAGTTTAGCGTGAAAGTGTGATTTTCCGTTTTTTTTAAGCCAAATTGAGTTCGATTTTCATTTTGCGTCTTCCACTCATGATTAAAATAAGGTTATGTTTTTGAGGTTAGTTGTTGTTTATTTTTAATATTTTATTAATAATGTTAGGTTTATTATTAATTATTTGCATTGGCAAGAGAAAGTTGTGTGAGTGTTTCACACCAGATTTTTTTCTTAAGTAAAACGAGGAGTGAGGTGGTTTACCATTGCCTTCCTCACTGAGTGGAAAAGTACACTTATCAGCATGCCAGGCCATCTGAAAAGCATATATTTTCCACTCTGCAAATGGAACTTTCACTTCATTCACCACAGGGTCTGGCTGTATAATGAAATCCATTACTTTCAGACGATATAACTCTGATTAGTGTCTTTTACACCTCTACCTCTTCTGTTCTTAAATGATTCAGTCATTTAGTTGGCTGACCATATGATAAGAAACAGAACTATTTATTTTAGCCGTGCAACGGACAAATTGAGTGTAAATAATTTGACACTCCACCTGTCTGTTATGGGCAGTTATCTAAATTATAATTTTTAATTGAGTAAAACAAAACACAAGCATTTACTCCAGGAATGTGCTTGTTATGTTCGTATTTTTTGATACTACCTTATTTTCCCCTTTCTTTTCGTGTTATAACAAGTTACGTGCTTTGACAATGAATAATTAATAAACTTTATTCAGACGAGAAAATTCAACGGTACAATTATGAAATTATAGTCCATTGTATTTGTTCACCTAATAACGTAGTCCACAATTAGGGCGTCTTATCGATTATTAAATTACTCGTGTACAAACGATTTAAAAATGGGCGATGTTTCATTTTTATTGTAGTCTATTATTTTCTTCTAATAATTGTTCTTCTATATAAAAAAGTGAACAATTTGTGAATTTCAGGACGTTTTAATTGCATTACTATTGAAAAACCGATTTTTAAAATATTACAACCCACCGGGTTGATCTAGAGGTAAAGTCGTCGCCAAAATCAGCTGTTTAACAGCTGATTTTCGGAGACGAAGGTTCCTGGTTCAAATCCTAGTAAAGGTAGTTACTTTTATATGGATTTGAATACTAGATAGTGGTTGCCGGTGTACTTTGATGGTTGGGGTTCAATTAACCATACTCTCTCAGGAATGGTCGACAAGAGTGGGTCTGTACAAGAATACACCTCATTTACACGTCATACACTTCATCCTCATCTCATTGGGTCATGGGGTTGCTTATTGTTCTGAATTGAACAGATTGCAACGTACACATGTTAGGAATTAAAAAAAACATATTACAAACAATATTTGGTGAAAACTTTTATCCCAAAACGAAAACAATTTTTACCCCTATTTATTTCCGTTATCTACCAGATTTCTCAAAAAAATACTGTATATGGTTGTAGCACCTGTTTTATTCGCTGTATAAAGTTAAAAACCATAAGAAACCACCATTTTTTATTCTTAATTAATACCCTAAAAGTTTCTTTACGAATTTATTATATGGGATAAGGAGAAATCTTTTACTAGCCGTAAAAAATGATTGATGATATAATGATATCCGGCCGCATTGGCGTAGTTGGTAACGTGCTCGCCTCTCATTATGCGGTCTTGGGTTTGAATCCGATTCAGGCACGGCATATTTTCAAACGTTACAAAATACCATTTCACCCTTCACCGTATGCATTAGCAGAAATTGCAGAACAGTTGGACGTTAAACAAACAAAAAATAACACGCTAATGAATCATTTCTGGATTGATGTTTCTATAAACATTTTTCTTATTTATCGATGAACGTATATAGATTTCTCCCGAAGTATTTCCGTTTCTTTGTAAATCAACTTGTATGTACAAGTTAATAAAATATGTTAAAAGAATTTTTTTATTATTTTAGAATTGTTAAATTTTAAAGTATTTGGAAATAAAATCACTTAAATGATGTAAAAAAATATGAGCTTTGTACAGTAAAACCTCATTTATTCGGATTTCATTAATTCGGAATTCGCGATATTTCGGACTACTCCAAGAAGAGCAGCTTTTTTAATTTTTTTAGAAGTTTTTTAGTTAAAAATTAATAAAGTGCTACGTCAAAAAATAATAGCTTTTAACTGTCTAATAAAAATTGTTTCATCCTGTAATACATTATTGGTTACTCGGGTTACACAGAAAGTGTGTTATGGAAAAACTTACTAGGCCTACTGTACACAAATGAATGCTACCACATTTTGGATATCTTTTCTAAGGTCATTGCAGAAAACAGTATAGCAAAGAATCACAGAAAAAAATAACAAGTTTTTTTCTAAGCAAGCTCAAATGATCCCTGAGGATATTTGTCAACCCTCTACTTCAATAAGTGCCAAATAATCGGTACGTAAGTACAGTGTTTTAATTAAATATCATTTTGCACTGGACATTTATTATTTAACAATATTTTTACTGCCGTAAATATTTTTATTTCTATACTTTTAACTTTGTTGTTTTTCAATATACTATACTGTAAATTCATTAAACATCGATATTTCAGACAAGTAACGTTTATTTTGTAATTTTAATTGCCTAAATTATTCAATTTTTAGATGTAAACAAATATTCGCGATAATTCGGATTTCACTTCCCCCCTAATTAGTCCGAATTATTGAGGTTTTACTGTATTTAAAGTTAGAGAATCAGTGATGATCAGTGATGGCTTTTGAATTTATGTACAGAAATAATTAATCTTTTTAAAATGGGTTATATTTAGATCTATCTATGATTTTTAATTTATTGTTTTTTTATTTTGAGAATGTGTTAAGAACATAAAAACCTAATTAAACGAACATGTGATTTGTGAACACTGCGATAGTATTGCAGGTATAAATCGCAGGCGTTTTTACGATTATTTAAGTTATATAACGCGTCGGTAGGCAATATAAAGCATTGTTATAAATGGTAGACTATTGTATTGTTCTGTATTCCATTCGAGATATCGATTGTAATAAATTTTTATTGTGCTCGTGAAATCTTTCTGACTGAACAAAATGACGGCTATCATTTCTGGTTTGTAATTTCAAGTATAATAAAATTGTTAATATCTTTTTATTTATTATTGTTATTATTATTAGTATTATTTCTTTACCGTAAGCTTTTTTACTCATTTCTGGTTTATAATCTAGAAGAAATGCTTAGTGCTTATAAAAGTTTACTTTCTTAAATATAGATTACAGTAGCAATAAAGAAAGGAAAAGATATTATAGAATAGGCTATTTAAGAGTTGGGAGACGTAGTTCCGCTTCTATACCTTTTCTGTCTTTATTTTTTTTTGTACTCGGTTCCACCTCTTCATCGATGTTAGATCGTTCTTTCGACAGAAGCCAACCTCATTTCGGTTTCCCGAAGGCGTTTTGACTGTACGGCAAAAGAAGCTTCCTTCCCTTAACGTTTCTAGGCAAAGAGATACTCCCGGACAATAAACAAAGGGTAAAGCTTGAGTTGGTGGCGTTTCCTTCAACCTCTTTTCATTCTACATCTATACTGTACACCCATCCATCTACCTCCTCATACCACCCACTACATCTTCTCTTTTCGTGATGTTGCAATAAAATTGTTCAGTAATAAAACTAAAGTGAACACGGTTGAAAGACGTTTACGTTTAACCCTTCTATGTTGTTCGACTGAACAAGTGACTTTTTAAGAGTCTCTCTGTTGTTTCTGCAACACTCTTAAAGATCATAACAATTTACTACGAGTTGCTTAACTGAATTATTTCATACTCAATCAACAAAATTATTTATAACTTTCTTCTTTTATTAAATTACATAATATACATTACAATAACCATTTATTATGTACTTATTTTATTATATACTTTCAATCCTTCACTTCACGTTATTATTTTGAACTGACAGAATTAATTTTGATTGATTTATTGTTGTAAGTTGTATTTTATGTTTTCCAAGTGGAAGTTGAAAGATATTTCTAACAGATTTTATGTAAATAATTTTCTTCAGCATATTATAAATTATGAACACATCTTTATTTTACTTAACTGGCGTCAATGATATAAAAAAACCATATTCAATAACTTAGTCTTTTCAACTTTTAAATGTTGTTGTTTGGGTCATCTAAAAATTGGGTCAATTTAAAAATTTTAAATTAACCAAATCTCAGAAGTTAATAAACAGGGTTAATGAAAAGGTTAATCAAATCCAATGTAACAATCAGGTGTTCTGCTTTATATTTAATATAAAAGCAGAACATCTGATTGTATACATTGGGTTTGATTATCCGAACTATTTGATTATCAAAACCGCTCTGGTTCCAATTACTTCGGATAACTGACGCTCCACTATATTATTATTATAGAAAATACTGTTAACGATTTGTTAAACAAATTACGTTTGATTGCATTTTAAAAAAAAATAAATTACTTTTGCTTTTTAATGGTGATAGTATTGTTTGTGAACAAATTAATATAGAATATAATTGCATATAATGTTGATAATTCATAATTAAAGTGAAGTTATACGTTGTAAATGCATGCATAGGTATGAATAGGGGGGTGAGAAAGAGAAGTATCATCCCCTAAAATCTTAATAATAAATAAACAAAGGGTAAAATGATAATAATAGGGTGAAATAAAGGGAGTTAATGGCAACTGTGAAGTAAACGTATTTTAGTGTATATATGATAGTAGTAGTAGGGTGAAACCGTCAGGGTTGACGTGCTCTATAAATCCCAAGAGAACAGTTCAACCGAATGGATTAGGAATTACAAGCAATATTTATAGTGGTACAGACAAGTCGGGACAATGAAGCCTATAGTGACGTAATATAACGTCAACAGCACGCATTCTAATTAACGTACATATACGTACGTGATGGTGACGCATTTGAGCGTAGATCAGCTAGTGTGTAGGTGAATGGGATTTTGAATTTAACGCGTGCGGGTGCGTCGGGAAGTTTTCGTACACGAGAATGAAGTGTATAATTGTTGAGTGTTGTTTTGGAGTAGTAGTAGTAGGGTTTTCATGCTTATATTATATACTCTAAATAGATAGACATTCGGTGTACGAGCACAGACATATGTGTGTAGCCACATCAGATCGGTAGGGCCTTACTGCCTCTTCTAATTAATCCTTGTATTTAACTGATATAGGTCTAACCGTGTACGGGAACCTATCTGCTCCTCCTATCTAACCACCTTTGATGGTTATATTACTCTTTGAATTAATAATAATTTATGGCTTACTGGTAAATACCACATCTAATATTGTACACAAGTACCCTTATTATGAAAGGTAAGCCAACATTTTCATATACATTAATATATATAAAGCCTAAATAAATCCTCCGTACTATACACTATTCAATTTGCTAGCCTCACAGGTATTACGTTAAAATTAGCTTTGCAAATATTACTGAGTTAATAAAAATTACTGTGATGTGATAATACTACGTGTGTATATAGGATGTAATTTGGCAAATAAGCTACGGAATTCGCGAACACTAATACTTAGAGGAGGTAAACTGAAACGGAAAGGAGCGAAAGCGCCTGCTTGTCAGTTCCTATTTTATTCAATTCATGAGTATACTCACATTTGATGCCTTGAACAGACACGTGGATTCTTAAATTGAAGGGGTCGGCGGAAGAAAGTGCTAACCCACAAAATTTCCAGCATGATTTTTCTTAAATATTCTGTAAAAATAAAATGTTTGTGCCATTTTAAACAGGGTTTAAAACGGATGTAGCTACACACATATGTCTGTGCTCGTACACCGAATGTCTATCTATTTAGAGTATATAATATAAGCATTAAAACCCTACTACTACTCCAAAACAACACTCGACAATTATAGACTTCATTCTCGTGCACGAAAACTTCCGCACGCACCCGCTTTACTATTTTAAGAACCTAGATTAACAGAAAATAACAAATGTTTAACAAAACTTCCAAAACATGATTTGTAGATTCAGTAAACTTTTAAAATGACATTGCGTAAAATTATGTTGATGTGGGTTAGCACTGTCTTCTCTTGACCCCTTCAAATTATTCGCACTCGTTCTGCTAGTTACAGGGCTACAAAAAATAGTTCTGTTTCTTATCATATGGTCAGCCAATAATTATATGACTGAAGCATTTAAGAACAGAAGATATAGAGGTGTAAAAGAACTAGTTAGAGTTATCGCCTCTGAGAGTAATTTCATTAAACAGCCAGAACCTGTGGTGAACGAAGTGAAGGTATAATTTGCAGGGCGGAAGATAGACGCTTTTCAGATGGTCTGGTATGCTAATAAGCATACTTTTCCACTCAGTGAGAAAGGTAATGGTAAACTACCTCATTCCTCGTTTTTCTTAGTAAAACCTTTAGAGGTTCAAACCAGCCTTTTTGGCTGATGACTTAAACAATACACCCACATTAGAATCCCCATTAACCGAATCCAAATCATACGAAATGACCGAAGAACAATAAATTTCTAATGTACGTAATCTAACATGAATAAAATAAACATAAAATTCACGTATAGTCCATTCGATTTTTTTTGACGTCCGACTGTTCTGCAATTACTGCTAACGCATACGGTGGAGGGTGAAATGATTTTTTTGTAACGTTTGAAAATATGCCGTGCCTGAATGGGATGTGAACCCAAGACCGCATGATGAGAGGCGAGCACGTTACCAACTACGCCAATGCGGCCGGCATTCGAAATACCATGAATAGTATTACTTAATGGAATAGAGGACAGAGGGAATTTTGTAATCTGTTCATGCGTCTGTGCTACCACTTAGAGTAATAAGAATACCATTAGGAATAATTAAAAGGGAAATTTTACTTTCGAAAAGGGACTTTTTATTTAGAAAAGTTACCACCGTTTACAAAAAATGGAAGGGACGAAAAAGACATAGCTAATAAAATTGTGAAAGGAAAGGCATTAACTGGTCAACTGAACTCAATTCTGTGGAGTCTCAACATAAGAAAAGACATAAAGAAACGAATATTTTCAGCAATAGTGGAAGGTACGGTGACATATGGGGCAGAAGTGTGGACCATTACACAAAACATGAAAAATAGAATCAGTACGGTGGAGAACAGATATTGGAGAAGATGTTGCAGATTGACGTTACGAGATAGGGTAACGAATATAAGAGTAAGAAAAATAATGGGCATTGAAGACTCAATAATAGACCGTATTGAGAGAAAGCAGCTGCACTGGTATGGTCACATGCGAAGAATGAGCAACGTACGAATCCCACTGAAGGCATGGAACTGGAGACCGCAGCGAAATAGAAAAAGAGGAAGACCGAGAGGGAGATGGATGGAAGGTATTGACAGAGCCATGGGGAGAAGAAACATGGAGGAGGAGTCATGGCAAGACAGGCAAAAATGGCGTTTTGACTGCGACAAACGACCCATAGTGTTGTAAATAGTCGCCACTATATATATATATACCACCATTTAGAGACTTACTATCATTCTATTTCGAATGGACTTTATAATTGTGTTGTATTATTCTTTATTTTGAATGTTCGAACGCATTTATGTTCAAACATACTGATCATATCGGTGATGCGTTTTTAATCTACTTAACTGGGAACTTGAAATTTAGGGTTCTATTCTATATCAAAAATATAAAATTTTAAAATCATAAACCATGCACATTTACCTTCAATCAATAAATTGAAAAACAAATACGGAAAAATGTGTTTCTATTTACAAAATTTTATTAAATAAAAGTTATCAACAATGAAATGTCCAAAAATGATTGAGTACAATCCCTATTCGGGAAGTAATAAACACAAAAAAATATTTGTGGTTATCCGGAACGTCCAATTAAAAACCTTTGAAAGGATTCTCCTGATAGTGACCGAAAAGGATTACAAGTGATTTCTGATTGACAATTAATCTTTTCTGTTTTGATTTTAAAATGTAGTAATATTTATAAAGTATGCGAAAAAATGGAAAAGATTTTGACTTTGTGTTTTTTTTTATTCCTAATTTGTGTACGTTGCAATCTGTTCAATTTAGAACAATAAGCAACCCCATGACCCAATGAGATAAAGATGATTTGTATGACGTGTAAATGAGGTGTAGTCTTGTACAGACCCAGGTCGACCATTCCTGAGAGAGTATGGTTAATTGAACCCCAACCATCAAAGTACACCGGTAACCACTGTCTAGTATTCAAATCCGTATGAAAGTAACTACCTTTACTAGGATTTGAACCAGGAACCTTTGTCTCCGAAAATCAGATGTTAAACAGCTGATTTTGGCGACGACTTTACCTCTAGACCAACCCGGTGGGTCTAACTTATTTTAATGATAAAAATGTAAAACTATTCGTTTTTATAATTTAAATAAAGTGTAAACGATACTTCCCGATGTATAACATGTTGGACTAATCTACTGAACAGTAAATTTAAATTTTGAAAGTGAATTACTGTTTTTTATTATCAGCGTCATGTAACTTGAAGATACCATATGGAAAAGTTGGAATATCTGAGAACTTGAAGTACTTCGCGGAGAAAATACAACCGAAGCCCAGCGAAAAATAGCAAAAGGAAAAAGTGGTTGCTACTTTCCAAAGAACTCACCACCTGTATAAAAAAATACTCCCAATACAAGCCAAGATTTGACAGGGATAAAACCTGCCTTTCTGTATCCCAGTGAATGTCACAGATTGACTGAAGACTTGAAAATACAGTTTAGTAATTGTAGCCCTAAAGTGTCGGGTAAGTGGTTTTAATTTAAGAAGTCAGAAAAGATTCAGAGAAAACTGGCATAAACACAAAAAATATAATGGACAGAATTTAATTATGTCAACTGATTACTGGCTTCAATTTTTTTTTTGCAAAAACTGAGTTGGTGGACTGCGGTCCACTAGTTGGTGATGACTGCTATATTGCGTATCTGCTCCGGATGTTAACGTCCAGGCTATAGCTATTCTCCCTTAGTTAGTGTGTGGCATTCTGAACAATTCGTTTGTTGTTTTTCCGTACCAGACTTTCAGGTCCTCCAATCAAGATATTCTTCTCCGTGCTGGACCACGTTTGCCCTGTATCTTGCCTTTTGTAATGAGTTGTAGTAGCTCATATCATCTCTCCAATGGTAAACTCGCGAATCTGCAAATTTTACGAATATGAGTTTGTTAGTGCATGCTGAAATATACAACCCAACGCGTGTTGCAGTAAACTTGCGAATATGTATCCTGTTCGGTTAGGGAGATAAGCCTTTGTTAAATTACGAAAATACACAAAGTCTGTTGAAGAAGAAAGGCACTGAATTTGTTTTTAGCTCTCCCATAAAACTGAGAACTTGCACATTCGCAAGTTTACCATTGGATAAACGATATTTGCTTTAATTCCTCATTAAATGTCCGAATTTAGTATGTGGAGTTTTTTTGTGATCATTTTCTCGACTGGTTTGATGCAGTTGTCCAAGCTGTTCTATCATGCGCAAGTCGTTTCATATCTACATATCTGTAACATCCTAAATCTTTTGTAATTTGCTTTAAATATTCTAACCTTTTCCTCTTCTTACAATTCACTCCCTCAATATTACCCTCCTTTATTAATAAAGCAATACCGGATGTCTTAAGATATGCTCCACTAGCCTATCCCTTCTTTTGGTAAGATGTTTCCGTATACTTGTGGAGTTTAAAAATGTTAATGATGTTCATGATCTCTTTATTTTTTCCATTTTTTGGAAGACATCAGTGTTGATATATGGTCATTTCCATGGTATCCGCAAAACTCTCCGATGTAACCACATCGCTAGGCCTAAATCTTCTAGTTTCCTGATGGCTTCACTTAGTGTCCAGGACTCCAAATCATAGAACAGAATGAAGAAAATGTAACATATGGGCTTGCGAATTTATTTGTTAAAAAATTAAGTAAATTTAATTACTCTCGCGTAAAAATGTATTCTTTCCAATAAAATACAATTTTTTATTATCGTGAAATAGCAGGTCGAATGTAATTTAAAATTCGTTCTACATACACCGGGTTGTATTGAACGAATGTAAATTCTATAATATATTAATTTTAATGAAGTCCCGACTATAGTAGGAACTTCATTAAAATTAATATTCATATACTGTGAAATTAACTATTCATTAATATAATAAAGGTCGCGCGTCTTCATCCACTAGATCAATGAACACTATAAGGCGAAGAAGTAGATTCTATGACGCAATAATTGTTTAATAACGGCTTCTATAAATTGATGCTATAAATTAACGTAACTTAAATTTCATAAATGTTTTGTAACAGAAATACTTTAAAACAGACAATAATACATCTAAGATAAGAAAGTATTTATATAAAAAACAAACTTTCAAAAGTTCTTTCAACTTTTTTTTACATTTTATATAAACCTGACATGAGTAACACCTTCTAATCAGTTATTCATTTAAATAATAAATTTCGCTCGACCTACATCTGAAATTTTAAACTAAAGTAATCATTGATTATTCTGCCTTTCCCCGATCCAACTTGCCTCCTAGTTAAAATTTGATAAGAGGTGTAATCAAATAGTTGATTGCTGAACAACGGATTCGGTTTTGAAATTTTCTTATGCAATACTAACGTTTAAAGTCGTCATTATAGTTCATAAAATTCGTAAAAATTATTATAGTTGATATTGTTAATAGTTTCAACTGCATTTAACTTGTACATCTGGATTTGGTTTATTGATCATGGTAATTTAAGTTTTAATATTTTATTAAGTTTATGATTATTTTATTCTTTTATCAGGTAACGCATTTCTATGTGCCGATAGTGCGGTTTTGGACGTGTTTATAAAACTACTGTGGGATTTTATGAACTATTGTTCTTTTCTTTTTATTAGCATTAAATTTGTCCATAACAGGCAGGTGGAGTGTTAAATTAATTTTGCACTCAATCTGTTGGTTCCAGGGCTACAAAAAATAGTTCTGTTTCTTATCATGTGGTCAGCCAATTATATGACTGAAGCATTTAAGAACAGAAGAGATAGAGGTGTAAAAGAACTAGTTCGAGTTATCTCCTCTGAGAATAATGAATCTCATATCTTCAGACCCTAAAGGCTGGTTTGAACCTCTAGAGTTTTTACTAACTAAATTGAGGAGTGAGGTGGTTTACCATTGCCTTCGTCACTGAGATGAAAAGTATGCTTATCAGCAAGCTAGGCTCACTGAAAACCATCTACTTTCCACCCTGTAAATGGTACCTTCGCTTCATCCACCACAGGGTCTGGCTGGACCGCTTTCATTCACCACACTGGATGTATAATGAAATTCATTACTCTCTGAGGAGATTATTTCGAGTAATGTCTTTTACACCTCTACCTCTTCTGTTCTTAAATGCTTCAGTCATAGGCTATAATTGGCTGACCACGTGATAAGAAACAGAACTATTTTTTGTAGCTCTGGAACTAGCAGAACGAGTGCAAATAATTTAACACTTCACGTATCTGTTATGGGGAGAAATATGAAATTATGGAATAAAAAGGACAGTAATCCATTGATTTCCCCTGATATTTTTTCGGTGTATGGTGAATTTTGGACGTGAGGTAACTTAAGACGTTTCTGGCAGCTCTTTTTACACACGCGCGCGCGCGCTCACACACACAGAAACACACACACACACACATTCTCAGCTTTCGTTCATTGTAGGCTTTTCTTCTTTCTTCTGTGCACCCGTTGTTCTGTTTTAGCTCTTCATGAAAGCTCTTTAAAGTTCGTAATTAGTTGTCTAAATTTTGTTCGGTTCATTAAGTTTTCTTAATATTATTTCTGACATCTTTGGACCATTTATCCGTCAACTTAGGTCTATAGTTTTGTTTAAACCCTAATTTGTGTACGTTATCTGTTCAATTTAAAAACAAAAAGCAACCCATAGCCCAATGAGATGTGGATGATGTGTATGACGTGGAAATGAGGAATAGTATAGTATAGGAATAGTACAGACTCAATCCGACCATTCCTGAGAGGGTATGGTTAATTGAACCCCAACCATCAAAGTACACCAGTACTTATACAAGTAATTCAACTTGAACTTTTATTCTAAAAACTCATTATACACAAACAAAAGAAACAAATTATATCCTCTCTCTCTCTCTCTCCCCCTCTCCCTTCCACCCCCTCTCTCTGTCTCTGTATATATATATATATATATATATATATATATATATATATACCTATTTATAATTTCCAAGGCATATTTAAAAGACAGTTAAATGAATAGAAAGAAAACTTTTGTAACCGAGCTTCGTTACGCCCAATATATTTCACGGACTATCGTATCTTATCAAAAGTCACTTTATGAGTTTTTCTGTAAGTTTTTCAGTAGAAAAAATATTAAATTTGTTATGTATAAACAGCGTTATGAATAAATAATGCATCCTTAAACGCCTTCCCGTATTTCTTTTCATTTTTACAACTTAATTTTTTTATTTTTTATATAACACCGTAAAGATATTAGATAAGTGTATAAGATAACTTTATTAAATTTTTCTTTATTTTATTGTTAGAATTTTCTTTAAGCCTTTCATAATCGACTTCATGAAAGCTTTCAACAAAAAAGTAGAAAACAAGTTTTATCTTGTTACGTATCTATAATGTTTTATATTCTATATATTTCAGGAAAAGCTATCACCTGCGTTTTCTGAATTTTCTGGAAATTTTTCTCATCTATAGACGATGTTTTTATGTTATATACACACCCTTACGCACGTTTAAAATCATGCCTTTTAAATTGGTAAGAAAATCCAATCTGTTGGCAGTTATTTTGTTTACTTCGTCAACGGAGTTGTTTGTTTTAAAACAAATCTCTGAAGGAGTTTGTGTATAAAAAGTTTAAATAAAATTTATTTTCTGGCAGATAAATAATAATTGTGTGTAAAGAAAATATTTATTTTGTTTTAGTTTACTTAAAAATGCATTAACAGCTTAGTTCTTTATGATAACAGTAGTTTGTGAAATGGTGGGGTTTTGCATGTTAAAATTTACGAAGATTTACGTGGATATCGAACCAGGGACCTTTTACTTTACACTTTTTTGTTAGCTTTTCTTTTAGTGTCCTTAACAATTCTGTCCGTGAGAGACTTATTTTATTAAAAGTCGCTTTTTTTATTGTAGCGAATATTATGTTTGCGGTAAAAAAATCAGTAGGTTTTAATTGTAACAATTTTCAGATGGTAACAGGTAATAAATAACTATAAAATAAACTTTATTGTATCTTAGAGTAATTTACTTTATAATGACACATTAAAATTTGGGTTAATTGGTTACAAATTAACTCTTTTATATTATAGTGTTAACATAAAGTTAATTTTTTTTTAGCTTTTATTTGTTATCGGGAACTGTACTTTGTTAACAACTACCCAATTTGATCGCTGCTTTTTGCTGTATTTTTTTGACGTGAATTAGACATGAATTTAAACAGGGACCCCCAGTAGAGTTTGTTCATGGATGGCTGTCAGCTGGTCACCATACAAAGTCGCTTGCCCAACCGGTGTTACTTAACAAATAATAGCGACTTTCTACCAGCTGACTGACTGGGCTGGCCCGAAGGCCATAAAGTTAACTTAATTGTCTATTATGCCTCCGAGCCAGCCCAGTCAGTCAGCTGGTAGTAAGTCGCTATTATTTGTTAAGTAACACCGGTTGGGCAAGCGACTTTGTATGGTGACCATTTGACAGCCAATCGTGAACAAACTCTACTGAGGGTCCCTGTTCAAACTCATGCCTAATTCACGTCAATATAGCAAAGCAGCGATCAAATTGGGTAGTTGTCAATAATGTACAGTTCCCGATAACAAATAAAAGCTAAAAAAAATTGTCTATTACGTAGTTTACACTTTTACTAGAAAAACGAAACAAATGAAAAGAATCCCTTTCATGAGACGACGCGTCTAATGGCCGGTGGAAATGTTTAAAAACTCTTACTTATGACTTATGGCAAAAACCATTAAAGATGTCTGTATCTACTTTTTAAGAGGATTTGAATGACACTGTTTTTGTTTCCAAATTCCGACTTTAATTTCTTGAATTCCGATTTTGGGCCACTTCCGGTCAAAATCGAAACTTCAAACCCATTTTAGGCTCACAAACTTTTTGTAAAGATCACGAGTCGGAAAACAGTTTGTTGCTTTCTCTTGTTGTTTCTGACATTTGGTTGTGACGTACGGACAAAACAAATTTATAAATGATTTTTAAAAATTGCCACTTATAATTAATTACATGACGGATAGTCCAAAAGTACAAAGGCTGTCGAAAAAATTTGAACATGAATTGATTGATTTTTGATAATAAATTTAAATTAAAAAGTATGACCACCTTCTTGTCGCAGTGGATAACGTGCTAAAGGCCAAGCCAATTGCTGTGAGCGCTGGGCTACTCATGCGCATACTTGACTTCGTCCCTGCATACCCCTCCGACCTACAGTTAAATGTACAGTCAGTTTTGTTGAAAATTGACAACACCCATTGTATTTTGTAGGCATGCTATTCCATTGTTGATTACATACGCTGCACTATTGCAGTACATACAAGACTATACTAATGCATACGCACGTTTTGTCCAGCGCTCTCGTTACGAAAATCAGGTTATACGCTGCTAAGCGGAAGGTCCTAGGTTCTGTTTCCGGCTAGGATCTTGAAGATTATTGCATGTACAAACTCACCGTTCTTCAACCCTAAGAAATCGCTATTGATGTAGCTGTTGTGTTACCTGATATTAATTTTTTAAAAAACTAATAAATCAAAAATAAGAAAAAACTTAAATTACAGAAAAAGCACAATGTAAAATGTAACTTTTTAATCGCATAAGACAAAAACATTTCGGTACCACAAACATACTTGATGAACTAACACCCAAGCGAGACAGTTGAACTCAGTTTTACAATATTTGATCTTTGCAGGTTTTAAAGAATTCTTCAATATAATCGAAACTAAGACCTTCCATTTTGTAGTGTTTGTATTATTTTACAATTTAGAACAAAACCTTGAAGACGAGGTTTGCTCTTCTTTTAGTCTACTGTTTTCGCCTCTCCTACTACTGTGCATTGACACTGCTCCCACTGTTACAAAAAAGCAGTTAAATTAGGAACTCTTCTCCAGTTTATCATTGTTGGTGCATGCGCATAAGCAATTTTTTACTATCTTTTTCTGTTATAGTACTCCAACCTCTGGGCTATGTAGGTCCCTTTAGTTTTAATTACTATTGTTAGTTTCATTATTTTTATATAGAAGAATTTACTCGATGTTTTACTTAAATGTTTTTATAAAAATAATAATTTCAGTTATTTCTTTTTAGAATTTAAAGTATAATTTTTGAATTTTAATTAAAAATTTTTAATTTTAATTTCAGCTTATATTTTTAATAGCTTAAAAATAAACTGGAAAACGTAATAGAATACAATTGAGAAATGGTTTCTTGTAGTTAAGTAAAGTAATGAATTTAATTATACAGGCAGATCTTTTGCTGAATGAAGTAAAGATGTCATTCGAAGCTTGACATGGCTGTACTTTTAAGTAGTAGACTACTGGTGTACTGAAAAACAGTTATACTTTTCAACTTAATTAGGAAGGCAGTGGTAAACCACAGAACTCCTAAATTTACTCAGTAAAACAAACTAAGCCGTGGATAAAAAAGAGGCTTTAAACTTAAAGAAGTATATTCAGTTCCTCACTTTTCTTCGGCACATTGTAACATATTGCGAACAGAATTCGTGTTTCTTCTTGGAACTTAGTCATTAAACGAAGTAACTTTCTTTCGTAGAATTTACTGTGAATTGACCCTTCGAGCCATATTATGCAAATACAGGACATGCAACCGGAATACTTACTAGCGAGGCTTACTTTATGGACCCCATCTTATTGCGACATTGGAAATTCATTACGTGTCATTTGTTTTTATTTATTATTCATGAAGTTTTTATTTAAGTGTACACGTATTTTACTTAAGAATATTTCAATTTTATCGTCTCTAGTTTTTTATTAATTAATTACTTATCAAATAATTTTATACTATGGGTTATTAATCTTAATTTTATCTTTCTCTTATGAATACTGTACTAAAATATTTTACGTCAATTTAAGTGTTTACTTTAATGTATTTTGTTTTAAGAAGTTTTTGAGTTGTTGTAAAGACATGTTTTCGTTTTTGTAAAGGATTTTTGTTCCATGTCGAACTATGTTTGTTTAGGTCGTAAACCGAAAGGCTGGTTTGAACCTCTAGAGGTTTTACTAAGTAAAAAGAGGAGTGAGGTGGTTTACAATTGCCTCTCAATAAGTGGAAAAGTATGCTTATCAGCATCCCGGGGCTTTTGAAAAGTATCTACTTTCCACCCTGCAAATGACACCTTCACTTTATTCGCCACAGGGTCTGGCTGTATAATGAAATTCAGTACTCTCAGAGGAGATAACTCTGAATAGTGTCTTTTACACCTCTACCTCTTTTGTTAAAAATTCAGTCATATAATTGGATGACCATGTGATAAGAGAGTGGTCAACTTTTCTTTTAGACCTGGAACTAACAGATAACAAATCGAGTGCAAATAATTTTACACTCCACCTCCTTATTATAGGCGAGAACAAATCATTAAAAGCACACTAAAACTATGAAAACTTTTTTGATTTAGCATGATTTTCCTCCATGATTTAAAGAGATTAGAAGGTTTAACTAGATCCCAAACAACGTAATTTTTAAAGGTTTATAAAAGTTTCCTCCATTGGTTTTTTTTTTAGTTTTTAATATCATATTTATGTAAATTTTTAATCTGTGAAACCTGTCGCGGATAATGAAGATTTTATTGTGATTGTGCGTGTATTTACTTGTTACCAGTAATCCAGTACTAAATTTCATCACAAAACATTACGGTAATACTAATTTATGTTACTTTATCATTTGGTTTTAGTTAGTTTATTTCTTCATTTACGGTCTGCATTTTTATTACTTTTACGGATTATTCCTTTAAAGTGAATCCAATTTATCTGTGATTATATATATTTATAAACTCATTGTTCCTACTAATTAAAATAATCAATAAAATAATGTTAACGATCGTAGATCAATTTATAGATGGAGTTTTACACGTGTTCTTGTTACTGTGTAATGTAATTTAGTTACACTAGAAGGCATTCATAAAGCGGTTTTATTTTATTTGTATATTTATTTATTTGCATTACTTATTTATTTATAGAAAACGTACGTAAATTTATTATATTAACGTATGTGTAATAATTTTTGCTTTATGACGTGTTGATCTCCGTCGTGAATATATTAACAAAATAATATTAATATTAATTAATATTAATATTTCAGCAGTTTCTTCATTGGCGACTTAAGTATTATTTTACAATACGAAGAAAATGTTGGTAGACGTGGTTACTCTACTTGTAGTACTGTTTTCGCCTCTCCCACTCCTGTTAATTGATGCTAGTCCCCTACTGTCGATTCGACTGTTAATCATCGCAGACGCTTCTCCAACTGTCACAAAGAGGCAATTAGAAGGGAACTCTTCTCCAGTCTTCAGTTGGCGCATGCGCATAAGAAATTTTTTTACTATGTTTTTCTATTATAGGAACAGTGGGTTGTTACTTGTTAAAATTTCTAAATTTTAACGTAGGTACAAATCTACGGCTTTCCTCTATGTTTTCTAACGCTCTAAAAGAGAGATTAATAAGATATTTTTATCTAACTTAAAAAAAATTTCCAAAACTTAAAAAAAATTTAATTTAGCTGAACAAGATTCTTAAAGTAATGGACGTTTCGTAACGAACAGCCTGGTGGAGTACCAAATTATTTTCACTTGATCTGCTAGTTCCAGGGCTACAAAAAAATACTTTTATTTCTTATCACATGGTTAGCCAATTATATGACTGAAGCATTTAAAAAGGGAAGAGGTAAAGGTGTAAACAACACTAATCACAGTAATCTCATCTGAGAGTAATGAATTTATTATCCAGCCAGACCCTATGGTGAATAAACTGAAGATGTCATTTACAGGATGAAAGTAGATCTTTTTTAAAAGGATTGGCATGCTGATAAGCATACTTTTCTACTCAGTGAGGAAGGCTATTGTAATCCACTATACTCTTTGTTTTACTTCGTAAAGCCTCTAGAGGTTCAAACCAGCCTTTCGGCTGATAACCTAAACAACACATTAAAAAAATGATTGTGGAATGTTCATTCGGTTTTTTTGTGAAAAAAATATTTTTCATTTTACTTTCTCTTGCCTATATGAATATATAGGAAGGAAAGTATTGTTTTCATGTCGATTTTTCGAAATCGAGTATTCACCGGATCTATACGTTTTCAGACCCCCTGAACCCAAAAAAACATGTTTTTAGCGATTGGTCTGTGTGTGTGTGAACAGAATATCTCAAGAACGGAACATCGTACGAACTTGAAACTTGAAACTTAAGTTACATACCACTACCGGACCCGGCACGAAGATTTTCACCAAAATCGGTCAACCGGAAGAAGTAGTTTATTCGTGTAATTTTTCACTTTTTTTGCGATTTTCTCAAAAACTGGTCCTACGATTTTTTTTAAAAATCGCCTGGTTTACTCAATTTTTTATTCTCTACAAGATAAGGTAGGCACCATGTTTGCTGAAATTCTTGGCGAGGCTGTTTTCACGTAAAGAAATTGTTTTTTTAAGATTACGGCTTTAATATGCATTTTAGCGCAAAAATGTATATAATAAAAGTTGTAGAGAATGTAAAATCCTGTAACTTTTATTTCCAACATTTTTTTGTACACCGCTTAAGTTAACGGTAATTAGCGTTTTTCTGTTTTTTTCTCACGAAAACTGTGAAAAATCGATTTTTTTAAGATTTGCATTTTACGACAAAAGTGTATAGCTTATAATAAAATTTATAGGAAATTAAGAGACAACGTTTTTTTTAAGCATTTTTTTGTACAGTGCCTAGTTTAGCGTGAATGAGCGATTTTCCGTATTTTTAAGGCAAACTGAGGTCGATTTTAATTTTGCGTATTTCACTAATGTTTATTGAGGTTAGTTTTTTGTTTATTTCTAACGTTTTATTACTAATGTTAGGTTTATTGTTAATTATTTGCATTGGCAAGAGAAAGTTGTGTGAGTGTTTCACACCAGATTTTTTTTTTGTAAAAAAAGTATTTTTCATTGTTAATGTTATTTCAAACTGTCATTAATTTTACTCTAAACAGTATCGTTATTATTTTGGAGTTGTAAATGGAGCTGGTATATTTGTACTTGCTGATTCAGGTCATTTTAGTAGTGGGGGGGGGGGGTTCGGTTGCTGAATAGTGCGTTTGCGTATGTACTTGTGTTTGTGAGGTCTGACTTTGACTGCAGGAGGAACTAGTCCAGTGGTATGGGTGGGCACTTAACCGCCAATTTATTGCTTCGTCGAACCCGTAATGAATTACTGCGAATACTAACCAGGGTTCAATTCTAATAAAAAAGAAATTGCTCTCAGTTTTCATTGAACAATCGAAGATATTTTATTGAATTTTTAATTGTCTTTTTATTTTATTATATTCATCTTATTAAAGGCGGAAATTTAATTTTAAATGTGCCCGGTTTCAATTTACGCTTATGTTATTACTTTATTGGGGCGTAATTTCATTTTCGGTTTAGTAGCGCTTTTATCACTGTCCCGTAAAATTTCGGTAGTAAAATTTACAACAGGTAGGCCATCTTTAATCGTATCTCATACATATCAATTTATGATATATTGGGGCTACAATATTTTTCAAAATAATTTTTTATTGATTAAATTATAATCGCTAAAATCAGCTGTTTAACAGCTGTTTTTCGGAGACGAAGGTTCCTGGTTCAAATCTTAGTAAAAGTAGTTACTTTTATTCGGATTTGAATACTAGACTTTGGTTACCGGTGTACTTTGATGGTTGGGGTTCAATTAACCATACTCTCTCAGGAATGGTCGGCCTGGGTCTGTACAAGACTACACCTCATTTACACGTCATACACATCATCCTCATCTCATTGGGTCATGGGGTTGCTTATTGTTCTGAATTGAACAGATTGCAGAGTACACAAATTAGAAATAAATAAATAAAAAAAATAAATTATAATAAGACCGCCAACATGGCGTAGTGATTAGCGCGCTAGCCTACAAAGCGAAAGTTCCGGG